>JAMPIV010008153.1:0-92154 GCA_024509875.1 Oreohelix idahoensis | reverse complement strand
ACAATATTCTTCCACTTGCTTTATTGTACCAGGTTTACGCTCATGTAAGAACTCTAGGAATGATTTATTTACAGAAGACATGACCTTGTCTCTTAGCAATAAATCCGTAAGACCATCAAATGTTTTTTCTGTTTTGGATAATTCAATCCATCGTGAAAGTGTAATTCGTGCTTTTGAGATGAAATCTGAGAATTCTACACCTACCTCAGGTCTCATTGTTTTAAACAAAAGACGATAACCTTCTTCAGACAGCTGATATCTCTTTATCAAAGCTGCCCTAACAGCATCATAATTATCTTTGTCGGCCTCTTCAACAAAATATAACTTACTTAGGACTCCCCTTTTAGATTTTCAGACAACTGATTCACATACTGTGATTTGTCAACATTATGAGATCGACAAGCCCGTTCAAATCTAGAAAGCCAAAATGTTATGTCATCACTGGTAGGGTTAAACGCTGGTACTTTGACCTTGTACACAAAGGGTTTACCATTACCACCAGATGCCTGATTAACATTACTCATACATGTCAATTTTAATTTCTCTAATTCAAACTCATGTTCTCTTATTGCTTTTCTCTCTTCAGCTTCTCTATCTAATCTTCTCTGTTCTGCAGCAGCTTCTAATTTCTTCTGTTCTGCAGCAGCTTCTAATTTCTTCTGTTCTGCAGCAACTTCTAATTTCTTCTGTTCTGCAGCAACTTCTAATTTCTTCTGTTCTGCAGCAACTTCTAATTTTTTTTGTTCAGCTGCAGCTTCTAATTTCTTCTGTTCTGCAGCAGCAGCAACTTCTAGTTTTTTCTGTTCTGCATCAGCTTCTAATTTCTTCTGTTCTGCCTCAAATCTCCTTTCCTCCACTTGCATCTGCAATTTCTTAAGTTCAGCAGCAGTATCAGCTTCTTTTTCTAATCTTTTTTCTTCAGCTAGAGCTTTCCTTTCTTCTGCAGCAGCTTTTTTTTTCTTCTATTTGAAGTTTTCTCTCCTCAGCCGCAGCTTTTTTTTCCTCAGCAGCAGCTTTTCTTTCTTCAACAGCAGCAGCAGTTTTTTTCTCTTCTGCAGCTAATGCTTTGTCATATTGAGCAACAGCCCATTGTTCTAAGTCTTTTCCAGTCTTATCAAGAGATTTTCCTTGTGCAATAAAATAATCTAATGTAGACATATTGTCTTCTTAAATCAGAAACCTGAAAAAGTAAATAAATTACCCTATTTCATTTTAATGGGAGACAAGTCTATACCATAGACTTAGTCTTAGTCCAAACTTGTATGGTTTATAATAACCAATGATAACTTGAGTACCTGTGGACAACAATAACTGTATCTCAAATACTGTGGGAGACAAGCCTTACAAAGGTCTTGTATACCTCAATGTAATCAAAGATCACTTGAGTACCTGTGGAAAAAAATATTTCCCTTTACCAATCACTTTGGGAGACAAGCCTTACAAAGGTCTTGTACATTTTGTTTTATAACAATAACAATCATAAAGTACTGATCTGTACTATACTATCAGTGTATACCACTATACGTCATATGTCAACTAAAGACATCACAAAGGACAAACAAGAAAAGACAATCTGAAAACATTTGCAGAGATCAAATTAAATTAAATAGGAGAAATGAAAAAAATGATCACAGAATCCGTGATGATAACTGCAATAAGATAACAAGACAAATAACGCCACCGTGTATAAACATAAGGGTGTAAAGAAATCAAAAATAGAAAAGATGAGACCTACAATTATACAAACAAATCAAACAAAACTAAGGAACACAAAATTATTAACAAAAACAACGAAGAAAAGAGCACCTCATCACAACTAACAGAAATAGCAGCAAATTGTTGCTAACAAATTTCCAATTAAGAAAATGTGTACCTATAGAATACTAGTACCAGACCAATGTCACTCGGCATACCTTGTACTAGTCACACAGAACATAAACTAATTTAATACATAACAAATAACATGTAAGCATAAATAGCATATAGCATACAATATAATTTATGTCATGAATGGAATGTGTTGCAGGTATAGTGTTGTAAAGCAGGCACAGTTTATTTTAATACTAATAACTTGCCACTTTATTCAGTAATAGATTTAATTTTAAACTATTACACTGTCAATTTTTCTCTGTTGAGCATATGAAGATCCAACGATGAACTATGCACTTTATGTTCAACAACACTGTGATTCTTCTGTACGTTGAGAAATGTCAACAATACTGCTCCAGATATTTTCTACACTTGATACCACTGTCCTGTGTAATACTGTCTGTACAGCGAAAAACTGTCAACAAGCGCTGACCTAGATACAGCATCCTATCGGTAATACAGGTCAAGCTGACATCGACTGTATAGCTGTCCTACTGGTGTTGATGTGGTCAAACAAATGTTCTTTCAGCTGTAAACTGTGATTCTCAACACAAAACTGCGTAAGCTGGACCCAGGAATCTGGCTCGCCACTGTAAAGTTTCTTTTCTTCTTTCCACTCTGTAAAGTGTCAGTCTGTATGCTCTGTAAGGAAGAGTGGTGTGTTGTTGAGATCAGGCATGCTCCAGTCTACCCAGCTGTAAATGGGTAACTCACCCTAGTCCTGAGTTAGGGAAGGCAAAGGCTCCAGGGGAAGCAGGCCCTAAACTTGGTCACTCCAACCGACGCAGGATGGTGTATGTATGAAGTAGAAGTGTAGAGTGTGATTACCGCGAATGGTGTACTGTTCGTGTGCTGACCAATATAACCACTCATACACATGTGTCTACAAGGCACCAATGCAGACTGCTGGAATCTTTGTTTACTCAATTTATTCAGACGTACACACTGGGACATACGAGTACATCATGGTATGTTGACATATCAATTTGTAGGTATACATAGCAGATCTGAAGTCATGACACATTCAGAAATAATGGGCAGTACATCAAAAGTTCAATGTCATGATACATTATGGCCGCATCCCCCTATCTGACTAAACGCGTCAGTGAAGGCAGATCGGTAAATAACTAAAGTTACTTGACGTCCATAGTTTGTAGTATATATTATGAAACCACGAAGGGGGGGTTTCTAGCAAGATTGAGATCTCCCTGTCACTGTCCGATAATAGGATAAATAATCTGTTCTCTTGGCAGTGATCAAAACATATGATGACCGAAATCTAACATGGCTGCCTCCCTGAGTTGTCGTTCACTCATTCATAGGAAGGAGAATATAAGCCAGAGTTAATTTATAATGGGTATATAACTGATTTCATAAATGTTTCCATACAGCTCTACGGTGATCAGGTTAATTCACGTAGCCATAACCGCTGCAGGAAAGTCTGTCATCTTCGTCGATACAAAACACGACCCTAGCGATACGAAGCACAATGTTCCATCTAGGTCGAATCGACATGAGATCATCAAAATAGGGTCTGGCAATACATGGAGTCCGAATTATACATTGTACCGTACCTTAGGAGAGTCTCTAACATAAACTATAGTAGAGATACCATCTCCTTTAGAAGAAAACCACTTCATGAATTATATTTCCTTAAGAATCTACCAGCCCTTTGAAAAGTGCGTACCCGCCATTATCACGGTACAGCGGAACTCATCACGACTTGTCAAGACAACTCATACTTCCGCTAGACCGGAATAACAAGAATCTAGTCCCTCCTACCCATCCAAAATATACAATATAGGACTGATTCTACTTGTACTAATAATATGTAATACATATGAATTCAGGCCATAAACACAATAAGCAAATTAATATATTTTCTGGCCCTAAAAAATAAGTACAAACGTAAGCGCAATATCCTTGCGCCGGATCAATATCCAGAACGATTACTCCTATAATCAAAAGTGTGAATCAAACATGGATTCTCTCGCTTTCCCCATAGACAGCATTTTCATACACAAATGAATGAATGTCTATATTTTTCCCATATTAAATAGCCATATCGATTTTTGTAATATGTGCGTCAAAATATGCACGCAACAACCACCCAGAAGAGAGGGCACTTACCAACAACAACAACCCACACCACCTCGACGAGATTATACCAGACACCGGTACACCAGAGGCACACCTCGACCCCTCATGCGTCAGGGAAACGGACGTGCCACTCACACAGAACAGAAATGGTCCAAAACAAAAGTCACAAGTGAGTGAGCCTATACAGAATAATACATTAGTAAGAAATGCTGAACGATGGAACCAAAATACACCCGGATCCCAGTTCCTGCATCATGTCTATACAGGGCCAACAGTATAGAGCACTGGTGGATACAGGAGCATCTATCAGCCTTATTAGGTTCCAGCTGTTCAAGAAGATTCAACATTTGGTACGATTCCAACCGTCCAAAACACACCTAGCTTCAGTCACAGGACAAAGACTAAAATCAAGCGGGACAGCATGGATTAAATTTTCCTTAGGTGAAACAAATTTTGAACACCCATTTGTTATTACAAAAGGCATGTCTAGGAACCTTATCCTAGGGAGAGATTTCTTTAACAAACACAAAGTTCGAATATACTATGACTTCCAGAAAATCAAAGTCAACAATATTTACATTGATCTCCAGGACGATATTCACATCGCTTCCTTAGTGAGACTCACAGCTCCTATAACGATAGCCCCAAACTCCCTAGTTATAGCAAAGGGCAGAGTAAAAAATTATGAGTATATCACACCAGGGCAATCTATCCAAATACAGCCCCTAGCAGAAGAAAGTATTATTGATGACCCATTGTTACACATTACAGAGGGAATCGCGGAAGTCTCGAAATCCAGAGATTTCCCCATCATGATATTGAATATGTCAGGAAAAACTACAACTATAAATAGAGGCACAATTATAGCACAAGTGAATACGTCAACGTTAAGACAAACTACAACCAATAGAGACCATTCACACATTGTATCAACCACTCTTCCTAGACCTAGTGCACGAAATCACAGTACAAATAACCATAACCAAGGCACACAAAAAGTAAACAACTATCGCTCCTATGCAGAAAAAGACAGAAATACCAGCCACAGTTATTTTACACCACAGCCTACCCTACCCGGAAGACAGAAACGAACTAGCCCATATATAAGAAGGAAGGAAAGAGTAAGGCCTGAAAATGACTATAATCACTCAATTTTGCGCCCCGACACACCAAGAGAAAAGATGAAGGGTTGTATACTACAGAGAAACAGAGAAACAGAAACTGTCCTGCCAGGAGGATATCCGAAGCGACAAGAAAGAGTTACATGCCCCAAGAGTATCAATATAATGCAGAAACATTTGGATATGATGAAGTTCAAAAACCAATTGAACATCCTGAGGAACAGGAAGAATTCTTATACGACTCCACCACGGGAGGATATTATAGCAGCAAGGTTGAAAACAGAAAAAAAATAAAATTGCACCCAGAGAATGAAGACAGCCCTATGAAGAGAAAGACGTCCAGTAACGCACGCGGATAGGCGCAGTTACGGCAGCAATAATCAGAAACAATGGCACAATAATGACTACCCCAGAAATAAAACAAGAAACGTATATACAGTAAATGCAGTGACAAATGAAAATGCACACAGCAGATGGCACAGGGGACAATACCAAAAACAGCCCAACGAACGGCAAAGAAATACTCAAAAGAAGGCCACATACCAGGAGCAGAGATTTTCACAAGATGCAAGAAAAATGCCCCAATTCTACGGGAAGGAAACAGAGGCATCAAGACAGACCAGAGATATCGTTGCAGACCATAAATACAGAGGGAGAGTATCCCAGTTACTAGCAACCCTGAACACCACAGAAGAAAATAGGCCACGATTGAAAACGTTTGTGGAAAAACACCAGGACGTATTCGCACTCAACGACTTGGAATTAGGCAGAACAAACACTGTCACAATGGACATACAAACAACAACAGAGGAACCAATACACCTCAAACCCTACCATACGCCTTTGAAAAACAGAGAACTGGTGGACAGGTCTATAAATGCTACAGGCATGAATCATCGAAAGATCCAGATCCCAATAGTCTTCCCCCACAGTGATAGTATCGAAAAAGATGGTTCCAGCCGCTTTTGCTGCGACTACCTTGCCCTGAACAAAATCACAAAAGTCATTTCCTAACCCCTGCCCAGAATAGACGATCTACTTGCGACGTTGGGAAAGTCTACCTACTTCACCACACTTGATGCAAGGTCAAGCTTTTGGTGTATCCCCATGACACCTGAGGCAAAACAGAAATCCACATTCTGTTCACACGTCGGTAATTTCTCTTGGAACGTTATGCCATTTGGTCTTAAGGGATCGCCAGCAACATATATGTAACTCATGGATGAAGTGTTAAAGGGTTTACAACCATTCGCCCTAGCATATATAGACGATATACTGATACATACCGCAGGCACGATAGAAGACCACCTTCGCAAGGTAGAAATAGTCTTCGATAGACTCAGACACCACCAAATAACGTTAAAACTGTCGAAGTGTGAATTTCTTAAGACAGAAACTAAATATTTAGGCTTCGTCATCAATAGAGATGGTATCAGACCAGACGAGGACAAAGTTAAGGCCATACGAGAGATGCCAAGCTCCAAGACAGTCAGACAAACACGTTCTTTTATCGGTTCAGTGGGATACTATAGGCGCCATATCATAAATTTCTCCAGAGCAGCTGAACTATTAATAGCCCTTACCCGCAAGTATGCACGTTTCAGGTGGACAGAGGAATGCCAGAAATCTTTTGAATATCTTAAAAATGCCCTAACCACCAACCCGCTTCTTGGACATCCAGACATTTCTCAGCCCATGATACTATACATCGACGCCTCGGACAACGAAATCAGTGCGTGTTTGGTACAACCAGTACTAGAAGATGAAACACCCATCCTACCAAACATCCCCAATGAGAAACCCATTGCATTCTTATCCCACGCATTGTCAAAGTCACAGAAACGGTGAACCACCACTGAGAAAGAAGCATACGCCATTCACTATGCAGTACAGAAATTGGACTTTTATGTCAGAGGAACTAAACTCATTATACGAACTGATCATCAGCCTTTAGTTAACTGGCTCACCAAAACGCAAGAACAGCCTAAGAAGTTACAGACATGGTCCATAAATTTGCAGTCCTACGACACCACTATCGAATATATCCCTGGCACGTTAAACACCTGTGCAGATCTCCTATCTAGAATTAAATATGATGATGAAACTGAAATGAGAACAAATAGAGTCAAAAATGATGGCACATCCTCAGAGATTGATGTTAATGCTGAAGAAATTAATGTAATTACTTCACCAGGTCGAAGAAGTACCTCAGATTCCGCCACTCAAGTAGAAGAAGAAAGTCAAGATATGTTTGACATGAGAGTAGAACAAGCAAAAGATGCAGAAATTGTCAAGTTGCTCACATACGTAAAGAAAAACCCAACAAAAAAAAAAAGATTTCACAGTAAACCCAACAGATGGAGCTTTATATTATCTAGATCATAAACAAGACGGGATGCTAAGAAAGGTCATTCCAGCACATATAATCCCAGACGTATTGTCACAGTTCCACGATAACAATAGTCACATGAGAAGAGACAAAACCATTGATATCATAAAGAGAAGGTATTATTGGCAAACCATGTATAAAGACATTACTGAATACGTAGCCACCTGTAGAACATGTAAACTGCAAAACATGAAGCCACAATCAATTCCCCTTCAAGAAATGCAACCTTCCCATTATCCCATGCAAACAGTGAGCATCGACATATCAGGTCCCTACCCACTCACCCAATCAGGCAACAAATACCTCCTGCACATAGTTGACCAATACTCTGTTTGGCCAGAAAGCTACCCACTAAGCGATGCCACGTCACAGTCTATTACACAAGTTTTGCTACAAAAAATCATTCCCAGGCATGGCTGTCCAAAACGAATCATTTCGGACAATGGTAAACAGTTTATCGGTAACCCATTTAAAGCCACCTTACACCAGCTGAATATTGAACATACTACAACCAGTAACTAAAACCCAAATGCAAACGGTAAAAATGAACGCATGTATGCCACCCTGCATGATATTATTAGTAAATATATCAAAGGCAACCACCAATACTGGGATCTGTACATTAACCAAGCCCTTGAAGTTATCCGAGTAAATGTGAACGATACCACAGGGATGGCACCATTTTACATGCTATACGGAAGGGAGCCAAACTTTCCTTTAGACAACCTCCTTCGTCCGCAGCGAAAATACATGGGAGAAGACCCCATAGAAATAATTCTTAAGGAAAAGCAAAAAGCTCATCAGATTGCATACCATAATACGCAGAAAGCATTTTACAAAAAGCAGAAACAACATGATAAATCAGCCAAGCTACCAACGTTCAAAATAGGAGACAGAGTATACTACAAGAAACATGTCCGCAGCTCAAAATTCGATGACCGATGGTTAGATGGATACAAAATTACAGAACAAAAGACGCCTGTAAACTTCAATATCTGGAATGAAGAGAAAAACCACCGAACGAAAGCTCATGCAAAACAACTCATGATCGATAATCACAGACCCATTATACCTCTGACTACAACTACCAGACCAGTCAAAAAAGCCACCCTACATTATAATCCATCCAGTACAGAGTCGTCTGACTTATCAGAATCAGAAACAACAGACTCTGAATTCTACCAGTACGACCACGTACCCAGACCACCCACTGATGCAATACGTCGAGCAAGACAGCAACGATACTCATCCGAAAGCGAGGAAGGCATCCCACTGTCAGAACTGCGAAATCGGCTCCAAGACAGAGACCTGCGTATTAGAAATGAAGAAATCATGCCTCAAACATCAAGAGATTACAATACCAAGTCAACGTTTATCCATGCTCAAACTTACTCCCGCGGTGACCATTCGTCAGTCGATACGTACCACACTCCCAATCCAGGCAGCTCAAGTTGGAATAGTAGTGAAAACTAAACACTGCTATACCACAGGGACAAGGTTAGTCGTTCCGAACAAACAGAGCTAGAAGAAACTGTCCCCAAGCAGTTTGTTGAACCATATACCGCCAATCTTTATGGAGACGAAACGGAACAAGAAATGAGAGAAAACAGTGTCAACCCCAGTACAGTTTTGTCAGTCCCCAACGAACAAAATGACAGAGAAATGGTGGAGGTATATGAACGAGAAACAGACATCGATTCACCAGACCCAGCCAGCACTATTGAAACCAGTGATACAGATAGCACCTTATTTGTACCAGTCAGCTCCAGTGTCAAACGCGCATATAAAACAGAATCTGATGACTCACCTCCTGTCACCAAGATTCCTCGCATGCCGCAAAACCATGTCCAACGAAAAATTATGAAGAAACGTAGGCATGTTTCGAAATCAAGCCAAAAGGTACTAGCCACACATCCCCAAGCCACATCACAGTCGGTACCACTTTCTTCAGCTTACCACCAACCTGTCAAAAGCAACAGTGTGCAAATTACTGTGCCCACTGTAAACGGTGTCAAAGTACCGCAGAACCAGGTCAGACGAAAAATCAAGGCGAAACATACACCTACTTCCAAACCAAAAGATGTACTTGCCACACATCAACACTCTACAGTGAAATCATCACCGTCTTCATCGATGTCCTCAGCGCTCCAACAAACAGTCAATATCGTATCCCCTATGGCACCCACAGTTGTTCAATATGATGCTCGCCTATCCAGTTGGGAGATTATAATGCTGGAAATGATGAAACTTCTATAAACACGCCCAAGTGTTCATGTGCATGCCCATCCATGCACGGTCTACGCAAAAGTGAAAAATGTTTTAACTATATCATGTACTCTATTTTCAGACTATATTCCAAAATTGACAGTTCCAGATGCCCTGTTCCAATGCGAGATGTAAAAGCTTAACCAAGAAACGGTGTTTCCAGACAAGTATTGAAAACTAGAATACTTCAAGAACAGCCCACAGACGATTTTAGTTAGAAATTTGTTGATTGTGAAATAAAGTTAAAACAAAATCACAGCCTTGCTAGTTGCAATCACACACATGACACGTTAAATTAGCTATACAGTTCTGATGTTAACTTACACCATCCCATTTATAACATATGTGTCACGCTGATTTTACTATGACATTGAATCTATGATCACTTTCCACATTTTCTAACCTCGACTTCCTGTCCTTACAAATTACGGAGTCCATTGATTTCTTTTTCATACATCTTAGTGTATCCTCTCGCAGAACACTTTACACTAGTACTCCTTACTTCCTAATCCTTTTAACCTATAATGCCTATGCCACTAGACTTGTCTATTTCTATAATGCTCTATTGATCCCAATATAACATCTTATAACGAGAAATATAAATAATTCACACTATTACAATTTATAGCCATATCTGTCATGGTATTTTTTTCCTCCTACATGTGTATTTATTTTGAGTAATGTCCATGATAAATTGTTCGAAAATATTGCATTTAGCAAAATAGATTGGTTATTCCATCTTCAACAACCATTATAAGATTTCCCACCTCACCTCTCACACCTTTTTCTCTCTATCATTCTGAGATGACATTCGGAACTTATATGTTCGTTCGCCAAATAATATCTTAATCCTTTTGCATTACAATACCCTTGTAATCCACAGATAGTCTATTTTTCCTCTATCCATGACGACTCCACGGTATACTTTCCTTTAACTTGTTCTGAACAGTGTTCCTAACATTCTTACTCATTTTCAACGTCATTTCCTTCCCAGCCCTGCTATTAAGAAAAATTATATATTAGATATTAGAAAATGCTGGTGTTGCATTTTTGTGATTAAGTTAACTATGCAGAATAGTTGGAAAGATAACCCTGAAATAGAGTCATAAAGTATCAATGAAGAAGAATGACACTAATATAACACAACAGAATAGCAGACTATACAAGGTTGACATACATCCCTGCTGATGAAGGAGCCGCGCTAGCGTAGTGGTTACAACACCGCTCTGGCGACCGGGTGATACAGGATCAAACCCGGGCGACGGCATTTAAGGATTTTTCGTCGACCGGGATTTGGACTGGATTAACTCGAGACCTGGCGAGGACATTTGAAGGAGTGTCGTCGACCAGGGACTGGCGGCTCCTGAGCCGACCCAGCTGCAATGGGTACCTTCGAAATCGGCGAGTATTTTCCTGAATGGCGAGGGACACCTGTCTCTGTACAAGAAATAAAGGGATACTCACGTAAAATCAATGTCAGGTTAGACATAAATAATAACCTGAGATTTCGCCTCGAGTATTAGCGGGCGTACGAAAAAAAAAAAATCACTGCTGATGCACACCATTGTACCAGCCCCACAAATTGTTGATGTAAACAAATGACTGATGAGAAGAAAAAAATTACCCATCTGTATGACAAGCTGATGTAAAATACACTGCCCCAATTTCAAGACATTGCCTTTTACCCAATACCCCAAAGACATCTGCGCATGCTGATTCTGCAGATTAGAATACCCCTTGACAGCATCTGTGTATGCTAATCCCAGAGATTAATACATTGCCATTTTTTTCCCCTTATACTGCCTGTTACACACAAGAAGAAGAAGCACCTAGTTATGAAGGTTGCCTGGGACATTATATAGGTTTTACAGTGTTACAGTCAAACTATATGATAATACAAAGGTTTTATAGTGTTATAGTGAAACTTTATGATAATACAAAGGTTTTACAGTGTTATAGTGAAACTATATGATAATACAATGGTTTTATAGTGTTACAGTGAAACTATATGATAATACAAAGGTTTTATAGTGTTATAGTGAAACTATATGACAATACAAAGGTTTTATAGTGTTACAGTGAAACTATATGATAATACAAAGGTTTTATAGTGTTATAGTGAAACTATATGATAATACAAAGGATTTGGTGCAGATAAGGCTTATGTAGGAATGCCCCACATTAATGTTGGTTACTAATATGTTAGTCTTTTCGTGGATACGAAAGAAAGACGTCAAAATAATTGGAAAATCTTATGGATTTCTATAGACATATAACAAGTCATAGAAACAGAGGATTGCCAGATAATGGAACAATACCGAGATTTGGATCACCCATAGACAAAGGATATACAAATGGAGTATGAATACCCATGGAACCACATAGTTTATGGACAAAATAATATAATAATGGAATGAAATGATTAAATATTTGTTATACACAAGAGACAAGAGATTGTGTAATATCTCCATATTTTTTAGAGAAAATATTTTTTTAAATATTTTTGCCACTTGCCTTATATTGTGAACCTGATTATAATAAGATAGAATGCACATGACTACTGCTTGCTAATGGTTATATTGAAATGGTTATAGTACTTCAAATTAAATAATAAAACAAACCAGAGGATTGAAATATGATTGACACATTGTGACAATACTGAGGTTGGATTGCCCCTTACGATATATGGACCAAAAACAATGTAACCCCACGGACTGACGTGTCATGGATATATATATACAACAGATGGATATGAAAGTATAAAAGAATACCTAGATGGGACATACATATTGCTGCGTCATGGATCAACATTAGAATACGTATACCCTCATGCCCCATAATAATAATTAACTTAAATTATTGTGAATTTAAGAAATTTAAATTGATCATCTGGCTGTAGCAGCAGATGTTATAAACACCATATAGTTCTGAAAAACATTCGACCTGCGAAGTCAGAACTGATGTGCACAATGCAATATTGTAAAATAAAATATTTTTGTTATATATTGTTACTGAATTACGATATTCGACTTTATTTTCTATAATGATTGTATGATGTACTGTTGCAAAATATTGACAGACACAGCTCATAAGGTTCACTAAGGATGTATTTCTAGTGATAGCAGGAGAACTAGACTGGATCCCCATAGCATGGAATTTTGGAACGCCATAAATGATACATTGAACTTAAAAGAACAAAAGAAAAAGAAGAAAAATGTTACACTATATACATGGAACCAAAGATAACAGGGATACATAGTAACCAGAATGCCAAGAACCTTGTCTTAAATGGGAATATTGAAAATTTATTTCAATGACATGTTGTAAACATATTGTGTTGATGATTGATTGAATAAGTTGATGTATGATAATTGCGACAAAGCTAGTACACAGATGATTTTCTTGAAAAAGACTAGTAATAATAAATGATTTTAAGCTATGGCTCACATCAGAAAATAACGTGTTGACAGAAAACAAAAAAAAAAAGAAAGATTTCAAACAATTAGAAATGGCTTAGTCATAAATGGACAGGATCACCACAAGACGTATTACCTGTATGGATATTGGAGACAAACATCACATATTTTGAAAAGATGTAATTGTTGGGAGTAGAAAATGCATTAATTTTAACGCCGAGTTTGGCACTTTGCCACTTCACCCAAATAGCCACTCTATGTCACGTGATGAGACTGGCTGGGGATGTTTTGCTAACAAGGCAGGTAAAAAAACGAGAGAGAGTTGAGCAGTGAGGAGAAGCATTGAGTGACCAGCCGTTAGGCGGCACAGATGTGTGTGTGGGCATGTGTGGATAACCCTAGTGTATATTCCTGTTTTTACATGGAAGTATTATAATGTATGGCATATTTAACATTCATAATTGTTCATGCAAATGAGTGACTTTTATTATTATTATTAATCTGGATTATGTTATTATTGCCTGACCACATCAATGGGTCTAATGTGAAGTTCGTCGTCATGTGTAATAAAGTTACAAACCGTCATTCAGTTATTATTACTTTCATTGGAGAAAGAGATGTGTGCACAAAGTAAGTTAATACTAAGAATTAATGTTTATTCGCCAGGCACATAAAGAGAGAACCCTGGACATCACATTCCTTTCTATATGGGATACAAACAAACAGTCGTGCAAACGCAAAAGGCAGGAATAAGCACGAAAAATATAAATAAACACACGCCCCTCGAAAGATGGTCTTAACAGATGGGTAGCCAAGCTTGTGCCTCGTGAGCGATGTTTTATGCCTGAATTAATTATGTGCACCAAGTTTATCTAAAATGCATTTGCATCAATTGAACTATAATATGAGTGAATATTAAACAGGAGTTCAGATGCACTTTTAAGGCAACGTGTTTTAAGCTATTTTGAAGAACTGGGCTGTTTAACAATGACTTTTTGTTTGTGTATATGAAATATCTTGCAAACGAACCTTTTTGCAAAAACTGCGGTGAAACCAGCAGTCGCGCTAATGAACTTCCCGTACAAAGCAAAACTTTTCGACGCACTGCAGCAAATTAGCCACGCCCCGTGACCTTTAACGGCAGCAGGAATTTACGTCAACAAACACGCATGATTTCTGTTGATGGAATATTTTAAAGACACACGAAGTACCTATTTTTCCAAAAACATTGAAGGCTTTCAGGGACCATACGTGTACTAACATTTATAAATCTATAAAAGAAACTTTACCGACCTTATTATTAAGAAATAAATAAAATAGTTCGACCAGACGACATATTATAAAACAAGTTTTCAGAACTATAGTTTCTATTTTGGCTTAGTGTTCCTGATTCATGCGAGACAGTGTAAACTAAATTACGCCGTGTTCAGACCAAAACACTTTAGTCTGCATTTTGCGATACGTTTAGATGCATTTTAAAAGCTTCTTTAAAGCCTCTTGTGCTTTCATAGCGTGCTCCATCTTTGCTATTTTTTTTTTCTATTCTATATGTTCAGTGTTGCCAATTTTTTTTTTAGGTATCATTTTTTTTCATTCATCTTCGGAAGTATGATGAAAGGTGATCTTCTATAGGTTTATGTGAGGTTTGCATTTAAGGAATTTTAGCGCTTTGACGCATTCATACTGACAGTCCTTTTTTGCATTGCGAACATTTAATTTGTAATTAGATGTGGCGTTAGGTATCACGTTTTGTTATTGTTTCGTATATATGTCTCACATTGTCAGTTGTTGTAATAGTGCTTTCTATACCTTCTTCTCCTTAGTTGTTATTGTGACGGTTGTTTCGTTTTATTTGTGAATTATTTGTAGTGTCTAATAGTTATTATTTTTTTTTTACATCTTAATATAGAATATTGTTGTTGTTGTCTTATTTTAGTTAATTTTGATTTGTTTTTGTGTGTGTTGTATTTGAAAATATACCATCATCATCATCATTGTCATTGACATCATTGCCTTCATCTTTTCATTGTACATTTGTCTGGACCCATTGATATATATGGCATAATTTTGCATATTTTTTTTTCTTTTATTATAACATGTATTGAGCACTGCAGTGTTCATTAACAATATCACCATAATTTAACACATTCTAATTATGTCCTTGGTGGGTTTGTACGACTTACATAGGTATTGAGTTTTGTATTGTTCATCATTATAAATATCACTATATTTTGAACAGAAAGTAGTTTCTGGTAGGAAACCATGTCTTCCTTTCAGGATTGTATAGAAATTGGGATTAAATTTAATAAATCAGGAGCGGAACTAGAGGCATTTGCTATTGCACAATTTGACAGCTATAATGCAAGAATTGAAAGACAGAATGAACGTGAATTAAAACGTCTTCAGTTAGAACATGAAGAGAAAGAAAAAGATCTTGCACAAGCTCTTGCGCTAGAAAAACTAAAGATTAACGCTGAGCAAGAAAAACTAAAGATTGACGCTGAGCAAGAAAAACTAAAGATTGACGCTGAGCAAGAAAAACTAAAGATTGACGCTGAGCAAGAAAAACTAAAGATTGACGCTGAGAAAGAAAAATTAAGATTAGCTGCTGCAACTGCTCAGAAAGCAACTGATTTGGAGATAGAGAAATTGCGTATTCAGAAAGATATAGATGTTGCTGTCGCCCTAAGAAAAGTGGAGTTGGACGCTCCAAACACATCATCTAGTACACCTGTGACCACAAACCGGATACGATTGCCTAATTTCAACCAAAAAATCGACTGCGTCGATAGTTTCTTACAACGTTTCGAGCTAAAGGTCAGCGCGTTGAAGATCCCCAAGGTTCAATGTAGTGCAACATTATGCGATTTTTTAACAGCGGACGCTCTACAGGCTTATTTTGCTCTGGACAGCGGTAGTAGAGAAGACTACGATGTTGTCAAGGAGACATTGCTACGTAAATTTCAGCTTACAGAAGCAGGATTCCGTGATAAATTTCATTCCTGTCTGCCTAGCAGGAAAGCTGACTTTGGAGAATTTATCTCATTAATAAAATTATATTCTAAAAGATGGATAGAATTGTCCGGAATTGATAAGACCTTCACTGGCTTACTTGATCTAATGTTACGTGACAAGGTGTTGTCGGCATGTAGCACCGATCTTGCCTCATTTTTTCAAGAAAGAAAACCGAAAGACCTTGAGGCAATGGAGATACTTGGGAGACAATATATGACAGCTCACCCAGATAAAGAGGTTCACAAACCAACTATAAAGGACGCACTCCCAGTATGTGTGGCTCGTCATGACTTTAGAGATGGTGGTCATAGACTTCGATCACAGAGTGTGGACAGCAGAGTAAGGCAAAGCTATAGATCCAACTACCGAGGAAAATATAACTTCCCAAGGCAGAGGTCACCATCTAACTTCCCACAGAGGCGAGACTATGGTTATTCAAACGAAGGTCAGTGGCGGCAGAATTCTAGCCGTAATGAGGAAATGCATCACAAACGGATGGATCATAGACCCACACAAGACAATGCATCCTACAGTGGTAATAGGAATAGTGGCAGATGTTGGTCATGTGCTAGGAATAGACCTTATAAGAAATATTATGGAAACAGCACTAACGAACACTGTGGGCATAATGACAATAGCAATCATGAGAAGGGTAATGCACGTGTAACTGCAAAGAAGAATGATGAGAAGGGAGCCGACCATGCCAATGCATGTATTGTTAGCTCACTTAATGATGAAAATTGTTATGGATGCAAATCTTTATTCCAACCTGGTTCACAACCCAGATTAATTTGCGGGCATGCTCTACCTGCTATGTCATCTTGTGAGAACGTGGGACGCCTCACATTATATACTGGTTTTCTGTATAACAGACATGTAAGTGTCCTTCGTGATTCTGGCTGTTCCACTGTCGGAGTCCGTAGATCGCTAATTGATGAATCTGCCTTTACTGGTAAAACAGTGAAGTGCATAACATTTGGTGGGAGTATAGAGTGTTACCCAGTGGCAGAAATAGATATTGCCACACCCTTCTTTACAGGTAAGGTAAGGGCATGTGTCCTTGAGGAACCAGTATCAGACATTATCCTTGGTAATATACCAGGTATTAAGGATTGCTCCCCAGAGGAGATACATAAATGGGTTGAATCTCACCCAATGTTGGCTAACGCTGTGGTCACTAGGGCCCAGCATGCCGCTGAATCCAAGGCAGAGCCAGCTATACCATTTAGTGAGAGAGCATCTCTTCAGAATGTTCATAATGTTTCCCCCCAGTCGTTCGCGACCAAACAGCGTGAAGATGTTGCTTTGCAACCATTGTTTGCTCTAGCAGAGAGCAAGCATGTGAAGAAGACAAAAACTTCACGTTACTGGTTTGAACTTAAGAACTCAGTACTGACTAGATGCTTTGACAACTATGTTTTAGTCAGGAGACAGGTAGTTATTCCAAAGAGTTTTAGACCTATTGTATTGAATACTGCCCATGACTCGCTTTTAGCTGGTCATATGGGGATTAAGCGTACTCTGTTTCGTGTCACCTCAAATTTTTTATTGGCCCTGTGTTAACAAAGATGTAAAGCTATACTGCAGGTCATGTACAACTTGTCAAAAGGTAGCACGTAGGGGCAAGCACCACGCTGCACCCTTACAAGTCACTGATGTGCCATTACGGCCTTTCACCAAGATTGCAATTGACATAGTTGGTCCTATGTCAGTCATGTCAGATAGAGGATATCGATATATCCTAACGTGTATAGACTTATGTACACGTTGGCCGGAGGCCATACCATTGAAGACTATCACCTCAGCAGCTGTCTCTGATGCTTTATTTGTTATTTTTTTGTCGCATAGGATTTCCTGATGAAATCTTATCAGATCGTGGTACTCAATTTATGTCTCAAATGATGAAAGATATTGAGAACATGTTAGCAATTAAGCATTCGTTCACAAGCCCATACCATCCGGAAAGCAATGGCGTTTGCGAGCGTTTCAATGGCTCGTTGAAGCAGTTGTTAGGCAAAGTCACCGAGACATGTCCTCGTGACTGGGACCGAATGTTACCAGCAGTCTTATTTGCTTACAGAGAAGTGCCCCATGAGAGCACTGGCTTTTCGCCATTTGAGTTGGTATATGGTGCCAACCCTAGAGGTCCTATGCACATACTCAAGGATTTGTTGTTGGGATAAGTGGAGGATGTTACTGTCCGCACCAGCTATGAACTGGTCATTGATCTCAGACAACGCCTTGTAGATGCATGTACTTATGCATCAGGTATGATACGTAATGCTTCACAGAGGTCGAGAGTGCGCTGCAACCAATCTCGAAAATTACGTTCGTTCCTACCAGGAGAACAAGTATGGCTACTTCTTCCAACCAAGGAAAATAAACTGCTAATTTCCTGGCAGGGCCCTTTTAAGGTGGTTGAGAAGAAAACTGATGTGGATTATGCCATTGACATAAGGGGCAAAGTTAAAACATTTCACATCAATATGTTAAAATTATATGTGGAGCGCCCTGCAGAATTAGAACCTATCTTGGACAGTATTTCTGATGAACCAGTTCGACAGACTTTGTCAGCTGTTGTGGAATCTGATGATTCTACAGCGAACGATATTTCTTTTAATTTTCCTCTGCTGCCTTTAACATCTTCCGAATCTTGGAGAGATGTAACTGTATCAGTTGATTTAGATTCTAGTTATCGAGAACAGGCTCTTGCTGTTTTAGAGTCTTTCTCTGATGTGCTGACTGAACTTCCAGGTCGCACTGATGTTATCTCTCATGATATTACATTGACTGATGATCACCCTATCAAACTCAGACCGTATACTATACCCTTACACTACAGATCTCAGGTGGATAGTGAACTTAAGGATATGCTACGCATGGGCATCATTTCTCCTTCTGAATCATCCTATTCTTTTCCTATGGTTCTAGTTAGAAAGAAGGACAAATCTCTTCGCATCTGCATTGATTTTAGACGTCTTAACAGTGTCACTCTCACAGATGCCGAGCCCATGCCTGTTTTGGAGGATCTCTTATCACAACTATCCCAGGCTACATACTTTAGCAAACTAGATCTATCCAAGGGATATTGGCAGATCCCTTTAACTGATAAAGCCAAACCTCTAACTGCATTTATGACTCCATATGGTTTATTCCAATGGAACTATATGTGTTTTGGCCTTGTCAATGCTCCCGCGACTTTTGTGCGCATGATGCGGAGACTCTTAGGAGATAGATCTGATGTCATCACATACATAGATGACATCTGTTTATTCCATAGTTCTTGGCAAGAACATATCACAGGATTAAAATCTTTATTAATGCTACTCAGAAAGCATGGTTTGACAGTTAGACCTTCAAAAGTTCAGATTGGTTGTCGAGAAATTTCATTTCTTGGTCACCGTGTTGGTAACCATATGTTATACCCTGATGAGCACACTGTCAAACGCATATTAGAATTAGATATCTCTCGGACAAACAAACAGGTTAGGAGCATGTTAGGACTCATTAACTTCTATCACAAGTTCATTCCGAACTTTTCATCTATTTCTTCTGTCCTGTCATCTTTGACTAAAAAGGGAGCTCCTAATAAAATTGTTTGGTCCGATACTTGCAGTGGAGCTTTGAACAAAATTAAAACTGTATTTTCCAAGGCACCTATTTTGATGTTACCTAATATCACTATGCCATTTCTTCTGAGGACTGATGCTTCTCAGACTGGCATTGGTGGTTGCCTGTTGCAATGGTTCAATGATACTCCACATCCATGCTTGTATGTAAGCAGAAAGTTGCTACCAGCAGAAACTCGGTATTCCACCAGTGAAAGAGAACTCTTGTCCATCATTTGGTGTATGGGCAAGTTATCACGCTATTTACTTGGCGCACATTTCTACCTCCAGACGGATCACCGTCCACTAACATCCCTAAATCAAAAAACTACAACAAACAGTAGATTACACAGATGGTTCTTGCTTATCCAAGAATATAGATATACAATTATCCCTATCAATGGATCAGAAAACTTTCTGGCAGACTTATTGTCAAGGAATGTAACTGGAAAGTGAAATTGTTTGTGCCAGATGTTGACATTGTCTGATCTTGTTTTGTTTTCAGGTGATATACTATTGAAACATTCATGTTACGACTTTAATTGCATTTTTTGAAAGATTGGATTACATTTTGTCTAAACTGTTTACATATATCTGTTTTCATGTCATTTCGCACTACAATTAATACTTAATATATATTATTCTGAACAGTAGGATTTTTCTTTTCTAATAGATTAATAGTTCTTGGGCTAACTATCCACTGTTCTCAAGCGAAAACCCTTGGTTTCCGCTCGGGAACAGGGGGCAATGTTGGGAGTAGAAAATGCATTAATTTTAACGCCGAGTTTGGCACTTTGCCACTTCACCCAAATAGCCACTCTATGTCACGTGATGAGACTGGCTGGGGAAGTTTTGCTAACAAGGCAGGTAAAAAAACGAGAGAGAGTTGAGCAGCGAGGAGAAGCATTGAGTGACCAGCCGTTAGGCGGCACAGATGTGTGTGTGGGCATGTGTGGATAACCCTAGTGTATATTCCTGTTTTTACATGGAAGTATTATAATGTATGGCATATTTAACATTCATAATTGTTCATGCAAATGAGTGACTTTTATTATTATTATTAATCTGGATTATGTTCTTATTGCCTGACCACATCAATGGGTCTAATGTGAAGTTCGTCGTCATGTGTAATAAAGTTACAAACCGTCATTCAGTTATTATTACTTTCATTGGAGAAAGAGATGTGTGCACAAAGTAAGTTAACACTAAGAATTAATGTTTATTCGCCAGGCACATAAAGAGAGAACCCTGGACATCACATTCCTTTCTATATGGGATACAAACAAACAGTCAAGCAAACGCAAAAGGCAGGAATAAGCACGAAAAATATAAATAAACACACACCCCTCGAAAGATGGTCTTAACAGTAATATAGAACATTCTCTACAGTGATGGACTTGGAACGAATTTATACACTTACCTATTGGAAAATGTCAAATACAGGAAACATTCAGACACAAATAAATAAGGATAAGCCATGAGGTTTTAATGCTTTTATTGTGTAAAATATGATTGCATGTTAACATGTTAATGGTTGCATTATAATTTAGAAATCTTTACAAATATGCCTAGAGATGTTTTTAATAATAACAATGAGCAACTAGATAATTTACTCGAAAAGAAAACATGATGGATAACCAAGGAAGGTTAAACTGTTTTATGAAAAGAAGATCATCAGGACAATAAAGATTTGGAGACCTTCAAAATCTCTATGAATAAAGTGTAAAATACTTGGAAACTAAATAAATAAATTACACCCATGATTATGGAACATCAGGAAGAAAATAACTTCAACATTTTTAGGGTACTTGAAGTTTTAGGATATGGAACCAATGACAGGAACAGAAATGATATTACACCCTGCTCCCCACAATGACTAATAATATGTTGTCAACATGCATTTAGATTACGATAATGCAATTAAGTTATGCAAATATGATATATTATTGCTCATATTTCCCAGTGTTGCCACTCGTCACATTTTTACTGACGACCTTATGTATTGGATGATGTTGGGAATATTTTGTTGATCAGTGTTGCCAATTTGAAAATTTGATGAAAAATGTTGTAAAATGCTGGATAGTTTAAAATTTTTTGAAGTTTATGTCCATCACTAAGTTTTTATATAGAAGTTGATCTCATATAGACATAGGACCCCAGTGTAGGAATTAGATTAAATTTTTCCAGAACATTTTTGGACTTGGAAAATTTTTTGGACTTTAAAATTTTCTGAAAATATTTTTTACTTAGAAAATTTTAAGGATAATTTGGACATTTATAGTATACAAATATCTCCCTATGGGATACATTTGCAGGGCCCCGGGATCTGTATGTAGCCGAGTATACCGTGATTTCTTCGGAAACAGGCTATAACCCACTAAAGACGGAGGAACCACAGATTACCATATAAATAAATATCTTATGAGAAACGGAGGATATAAAAATAACTAATTGACATACATTTTATTTAGGCTAGCTTCGCTTTGGTTATGCGATAAGTAATCATGTGACTCCCCTAACCAATCCTGGAGCTCAGATTTGTTCCCGGCCAGAATGAGAAGCGACGTCATTTAGACCAGTAGGGAATTCAGAGCGATCAAGAAAGGACATATCTGGTCCAGCTCAGGGTTTTCCTTATGTTGAGGAGATCAACTTCGCAGGCGACCTTTGTTTTTACTGACTGTGTGTGGTACACCACTCTGAGTGGAGGCCTCCCAGTACCAAAGACTGCTGTGCCTGTTTTCCAGATTTGCTCCTTTCCTCAGACCTACTGGTCCTGAGAGTTCCTCTATAAATGCCTTTGTGCAGATGAGGAAGGACATCCCTTGAAACCTTCGGGTATGTGAGGCTCTGTCCATTTTGGCTGGAATGACGTCTCGATGGTTCGGATGTTTTATAGCGAATATGAGTGCACATGAGGGCAAGTTCGGACACAATGGGCTAATCACCTGTTTGCCAAGTCACTTCGATTACATGTCCCACCCATGGGCCTTGTGCACTTGGGTCCCCTCTACACCTCGTTTCACAGGGTAGAAGAGGTTCCGATTATGAGATGAGATAAGGAGATCAACTTCGCACTTATATCGCAAAAGTGTATTTCAGGATGTGATGTGATTTGTTTGTGATTTCAAAATACTTGTAAGTATTTATTAGGCTACAAACTGAATGCATAGCTAATAGAGCTCACGGTCATCACTGGAACAGAGTTACGCTCGAAGATTTGGTTAAAATGAAAACTAAATCACATATCTAGATCTTTTGCCAAGGAAGAAGGTCCTTATGTTGAGAGATATTAAACCTAAGGAATACCAAGAAGTAAAAGAAAATTTGGATCAATAAATCAAACCGACGAGATGGGAAGATGTCGTCAAACTTAGAAAACGTTGACCTAATGAAGGAACACTGTAGAAAATGAAGAGTCCCGCCATGTTTTGAAAATTGAAGATGATGAAAAGATGCAAAAAAGGGATATTGCATCAATGAAATACTGTAGTGACATTCTGTATGCATTTACTTTTTACAATAAATATGCAATTGTTCACGAACTTGTTACATTTGACTTAAGCCAGCTCTTGTTGAAGGCTATTAAAAGATGTTTCTATGAAAACCAATGCTGTTGAAGAATCAAATACCAAAGTTAAACATTATGCAAATAAATCTATCCATCCTAATTTAATCACTACATTTACATCTAAAAGAAGCAAGCATTACTAACTGCTCTAACCAAATACATCTTAGAGGATCATCCCAGAACCTGGTACAACCTTACGTCTGTTGAAGAACAATTTCCACCTCTATCATATAGGCTAGTCGATTAACTAGACTCTTCGTATAAACAGCAAACCCCCAACATACCCCACGGCAACATAACTCTATATGGTGCCATGGCAGTCCCAAAAGTTCACACCCTGTTACAGATATATACCCTAACACCTCTAACACATGCTCACCAGATAGCGGAACACGCAAATGAATCAGTAACCGAATGATAAAGCCAGAATAGCCTTCGCCAATCTAAACAACATCTGGAAATCTACCCAGTACAGCACATAGATAAAATGATAGGACATTCTATGCAGAGCAATACAATAGTAGGCAATCTGATCATCAGAAGAGGTTCCCCCGTCGGTCACGGGTTTAGGCCTATTTATCGCCTTTACACTCTAAGGGATCACGACTCACAAGTGTCAGCCTCACATTGTCTTGTGCGGAGAATTGAACCCACTCCACTTTGGTTGCAGCTGTCAACGTCACGCCTATTTTCTGCCAGCGGGAAGCAATTGTGAAAGTAACCCTTATGTTGACAACAAATTACTGTCTCGATTTCCATAGCCCGTTGCGTGTGTTCCACAGCCAGCACGATGCCTTTTCCGCAGTTTCGCTGAGCCTCTTAGTAGCCCTAGCTCGTGACTGTCCTTTCACACCGAACAGTTTCAGTAGATCATACACTGGGGCAGCCACGAGACCAGTTACACCTACCTCAACAGCTATGACCCTTGCAATGAACCCATTGTGTCTCAGGTCTGTGACCAGATCATTATACTTGGCCACTTTGAACGAGTGTAGCTCGTCCGGTTTGGATTCAAATGGTACTGTCAGCTCAATCATTATAATCTGGTGCGATGATGATGAATGCAGTATTATATGGGTTGTCATAAGAGGTTTGGTTGTTATAAAATATGGGCTATCCTGGACAAATAGGTGTATCAGATGATACCAGGTAGTGCCAGATAAGTGACTGGTCTTATAAGTAATACCCCCTTCTCTGAAAAGAGCAAAAGTGTATAGACATCAAAGTGGGGTCAAGCTATGCAAGTTCTCAGAGAAGATGATGATGATGATGTACTCTGAGTCCCTACTGCTACCTCTTCTGATCCCAAATTGATTTAGAATATCTGTGTTGTGTTATTTGGCAAATTGTCTAGGGTAATGTATTTAATATAACAGGTATTGATTTCAAACAGAACTTTAACATTAATAGAATTATCAAGCAAGGCTGGGTGAAATTTTATGTACAATTTAATTGTCCTGACCCTCAATCTTTTAGGTCAGGAATTCTCAAAATCAAGAAAATGATATTTACACAGTAAAATCAATATGTTGGAAAATCTGTTCCATTTTTATAAAGTGGTCACAATAATAACTACACACACAGTTCTTGTTCATAATCTTGATACTTCTGCTAGTACTACACTGTAAGGTCTCTTGGTTACTTTGGAAGGTCTGATATTTTCATCATACCAAGGGTTGTAATTTTATTATGAATACTTTTTGGTGAATGGTTTTGGATGAACTGACATTGCCTTCTTAAAGGACTTATCTTTATACTGTTTCTGCTGCTGTTCTTTCAATAGTAGTCAGGATCACCAACTTTGTGACTCCTGGCTGAGAAGATGGGGTCTAGCTCCAGGTGTATACGGAGCGCTCAACTCCCACACGCTCTGCCTCACAATTGAATGCAGCCACGAGGTAACTTCGTGATATAACCTGGAATAGAAGGACAACCCATCCTATGTAGAAGTCTGCCTCAATCAATTCACCCCTAACCAATATTAAAACTTACCCTTGTCAGGTATTTGTGCTAACAAGTTGCACAAGACCTTGAATTCCGTGGCCTACAACCAGTTTCATGTAATTATTCTTCTCTGGGTTGATTCAATGTTAGTGTCCCTCGTCCATGCTTGACTTCCATACAATAATAATGGTAAGTACAATACAGCATGTGACCCATTGATTACTTCATTCTAACCTTCCCTATATGGTTATCACATGATCGTGGAACAGTGGGTCACTCCAGAAGAAAATACCAATTTAAATCGCTACTAACCTTACTGCCGTAATTTTGTTGCCAATTTGCGAACACTATACACATTTTTTTCATTTCGAACAAGCCTGCATTATTTCTACACACATTCCTACTTAGGTCAGTGTGACACAACACATCCCGCCGGCAGTTTCACTTTCGAATTAATATGGAACACATATGCTGTTTACTCAAAGGTTAAATATTAACAAAATAAGCTAATAAAATTATCTTTCTTACCCTCAGGCAATAAACACACAAGCTGACTGGCCTCAATGGGAATCTAGTTCCGTAAACAGGTCAGAACGGCAAAGGACTGGGTAGACATAGTGCCCTGTATATAGACACAGTCTGCTAGATTCATTCAGCTCTTTCAAAAAAATAGTGGCGGCTTCCGTAAGACCCTGTTGCTATTTATAGGACTACCCCCCGACCAATCGGAGGAAAAGTCAAAAAGTTAATTTTGGGACTAGTGAATTATGCGGTTCTAAGCGTGTTTATCAAAAGTGATAATTAAACGGCCAATAAATCTCTATCGCTCTATATGGATATTCCTTAGTTATTTCTTTGCATTTCAATCTGGGTAATTTTTAAGTAATTAAATTTGGCATTACACTGATGTGAAAATATCACTAAAATAAATGTTTCTACTACAATAAAATTTTATCATGCATGAATATTTATGCTTATGTGTTAAGCAATATCAGCGCTATAATTTGAGACATTTCCTACTGTTTAACTATCTTTAGTTGTTAAGACATAAAATATCTTCGTTTGGTCAAAAACACAACAAAGGCATTGTTTTCACGTTAAAAGGTTTCTTTATCCTTACCAAAAAAAAAAAAAATACGCACTCTCATTGGTTGTTAGATTTGTACTATGCTCTTAGTTAAATTTTGGTGGGCGGTAACTTTTGAGTAGTTTCCTAGACAAATTCAAATACCCTAGATAAATTGTTGCCGGTAAATTTGACTGGGTTCTTAGACTGATTCAAATACGATAGTTAATTTGGGTTTAAATATTATAGCTAATTTTTGAGCGGGGAATTTGAGCGTGGTGTAAGACAGATTCAAAATTTTACGACATGTGGCCATCTACGAGATCTTCTGAAACTCTTTTGATATACCCCTAGCCCTTTACAAATTCTACTTGATTTACTTGGTTTGGGATGTGCTGACTTTCCTGCTCTCAGAAAGTATATATGCGGTACTCGGTCTGACAATGTTGTTCGCCTTCACCCTTGCGAGGTCTATTGTAGAAGCCAGCTCATTTAATATTTTGTTGTGGCGCCATGTCTATCACCCTTGCCCTAATGACACCTTGCAAACTAAGAACACATATTTAAGTGTCTGCCTCTCATGGAACAAGGGACACTAAGCATTATCAGACATTCACTTTCTCACAAGGTTTGAGAACGATGGCAGAAGGTCATACATTGACACTACGTCTACCCACTCGTCAAGGAAATATTAACACTGCTTCAGCTTACATTCAAGGGAACATTAACAGTACTTGAACCCACACTCAAGGAAACATTAACACTACCTCAAAGCACACTAAACGAAACATTAACACTACTTCAACCCACACTCAAGTGAACATTAACACTACTTCAACACACTCAAGGAAACACTATTACTAATTCAAATTGCATTCAAGGAAACATTAACACTAGCTAAATCCGCACTCAATGGAACATGAACACTACTTCAACCGACACTCAAGGAAACATTAACACTACGTACACCCACACTCGAGGGACCATTAACACTACTTTAACGCACGCAAATCGGAACATTAACACTACTTCAATCCCCACTCAATAAAATAGTATCACTACTTCAACCCACACTCAAGAGAACTGTAACCCTACTTCAACCACACTAAAGAGAAAATTAACACTTCTTCAGAACACACTCAAGGGAAAATTGACACTACTTCAACCTACATTCGAGGGAAGCATTAACACTACTTTAACCCACGCTCATGGAAACATTAACGCTACTTCAACCCAGAATCAAGGGAACATTAACACTACCTCAAAACTCACTCAAAGAAAACATAACACTACTTCAACCCACACTCAAGGGAACATTACCACTACTTCAACATACACTCGAAGGAACATTAAAACTACTTCAACATGCATTCGAGGGAACATGAGCACTACTTCAACCCTCACTCGAGGGAACCATGACACTTCTTCAACATACACTCGAGGTAACATTAACACTACTTCAACTCACACTCGAGGGAACATTAACATTTCTTAAACCCACACTCGAAGGAACATTAACACTACTTAAACCCTCACTCGAGGGAACATTAACACTATTTGAACCCACAATTAAAGAAACATTAACACAAACAACCAACATGATACAATTCACTCTTCCACACCGTGTCGATCCGACAGACCAAGAAAGATTAGATCTTACACCTTCCATACCCGAGAACAATTGAGCGTTGAAGACAAATACTGAACTGACTTCTTCAAGTACCACGCCTAGTGGCGTAGGAGATTATATCTCTCCACAACTTCCTGCCTCCAGTACAATTGATCAATTCTGTTGTTGACTTCTTTCCATGCCACAATGTCAAACTGTCGAGAATATGCTGTCTTTGTCTTTCCCTATCTCCTTTTCCTTCAACCTATCCCGTTGTTACGATATATTCTAGTGTTTCTTTTTCTTATAACATGCCCAAAAAAGTAGATTGCTTCTTTCTAACTGGTGAAATGAGTTTTCTTCGCACATTGGCCTCTTTCAGGACATCCTCGTTTCTCTTTTTGGCTGTCCATGGTATTTTTAACATTCTTCTGTAAAACCACATCTCTGTGGCCCTACGTGTTTACTAATTGTCCATGGCTCACTCCCATATATCATGATTGGTTTTATATAACACTGAAGAACTTTCTTTCTTGCTTCCATTGACAAAGAATTGTTGCATAAAATACTCTTCATTTTATAGAATGCTGTTTATGCCTGAGCTATTCTGTTATTCACTTCTGAGGTACATATTCCATCCATTGAGCTATTCTGTTATTCACGTCTGAGGTACATCTTCCATCCGTTGGGCTATTCTATTATTCACTTCTGAGGTACATCTTCCATCCGTTGAGCTATTTTGTTATTCACTTCAGAGGTACATCTTCCATCCGTTGAGCTATTCTGTTATTCACTTCAGAGGTACATCTTCCATCCGTTGAGCTATTATGTTATTCACTTCAGAGGTACATCTTCCATCCGTTGAGCTATTCTGTTATTCACTTCAGAGCTACATCTTCCATCCGTTGAGCTATTCTGTAATTCACTTCAGAGGTACATCTTCCATCCGTTGTTATTAATGTTCCCAGTAGTTAGATTCTATTGACCTGTTTTAAAACTGGTCCATTTACTTTGATAGTGCTTTCTGGAGAAGCCATTTTCTTTGAGACGACCATTTCTTCTTTCTTTCTGATATTAAATCACACATATACTTTAAAAACTGACACTTGAAATCACTAAATGTTATCTACTTAAACAGTTTTATGAGTGTCATTTCTGTTTCAGGTATGATGCTGAATTTCTGCCCCACACGACAGTGGCATGGTACAGATTTTTCGACAATACTATTGGTACATGATTGTCTTGTTCCTACGAGTTATTTATTATTGCCAAGTCCAGGCTTAATTAAATGTAACATTACAATGAAAATGGTATTGGAATCAGATCTTCAAGTTAACATTACACAATGTACATGCATCGTTTCGGGATTACTCTTCATTAGCCACAGTTAAAAAATGGGAATAAAGATGAGAAATAAATTTTCACGGTACGTTTTAAAACTAACGTTTTCAGGCAATGTTTCGCCTGGGGCACAAGATGGAGCCAGATGTTTAGAACGTTTCCCAAAGATGGTCCATTTTCGTGAATATAGACTACACCAGCATTGACACCGCTAGATGGATTCACCTTTATCTAGGTTTTTTTGTGGTTCCGTCTAGGTGTCATTATCCTTCATTAGTTGAAAAACGCCACCTACATTTCGCCGAAAATCGGCCAAAATATCAAACAAAATTGCAAAAAGTAACCCAAAAATCACCCAAAGTAGCCAAACTCTTTGATATATAGCTTTTTTTTTACAATATTCAGAGTGGCTACGTTGGACTACACTATCCGATCCCGTGACCACGGATGCTGATGGGAACGAAGCGTAAAGAGGACATTCGTGCAAAGCCCGCCATTGCGTGCGGAAATTCTCCCAGCCCGTTTTAAAGGCCGTATTTATTCATACAGGCAGCAAAACAAACGCTTGCCATTAGATGTGTGGCAATAGAATTATTAGTATAAGAGTTTGTTGTATATTTGTTGCTCAGCTGTTGGTTTTTCCTTATGGTAACTTCGCTTTTATATTTTAGCCTGTAGACTTGAAGATTGTTAGATGCTAGATTGTGGCGAGTTGCTGCTATTTGTGCCCTGTGACCAGACTTGTAAATAGCCTAACGTAAGGCGCCCTGTTGTTTCTATATTGAAATGTGTCTCATCTACACTCACGCAGTGTTTTGGCTATGTGGTGTTATTCAATAAAAGGGATAGTCAACTGAACGTGTCTTCCTTCATTAGGTACACCTTAACAGGTGTATGGCCTTCTATCTTAGACGAATCTTTATCTGTCTGTCATGCTGCTTGTAACGGATTGCCTCCCCTGCTTTGCAGTAGTGGTCCAACAGTGACTAAAACTCAAAGAGTATTTAATATTGGCTTCCAAGGTATCTACCTGCGCGCAAGATTACTCTTGGCAGAGGTGTAGAATGTAGATGTCGCATAGAGATTATGATCAATAAATTTTCTATATTCTATCTTTCTTTTTCTACCCGTGGCCTTTACTTTATTATCGCTCTTTTATCCTTTCCTGTATTTTTCGCATTCGTTCGTTTGCGAAAAATATTTTCTTTCCCATTCTCACTTTACCGTTTTTCTTTCTCCTACTGATACGCATTCTATTACGTAAGATGTTAGTCCCGGGATGTGAGCGAATGGTGTTAGAAAGTCGTTCTCGAGAGACCGAATGGCAGACATTCGTCTCATTTTTCCCATGGCACGAGACGAATAACCGTGAATATACGTGCTGGTCATACATAGAGAGCAGACATCTGTCTACAGTTTCCCCTGTCACAGTGTTTCTCCGGCCAATTGCTCGGCCTAAGGTGTGGAAACTGTCATCTGCATGGCTCAGGAATAGCCGTACGTCGGGAGAAGGTGTTAAGACGCGGCTGGCAGCTATGACTGGTTTCTGGGTATGTGCAGTGTTAAGACGGGAAAGAGGAGATGATTTCGGATTTTGTAATAGAGCGCATCCTTTGTCTGGTTTAAGATATTAACCAGAGTTTGATACTAGATTTAATTCGTACTCCTAAATCTGCAGTAGACAGATCGCCAGGCTAGAAGAAATATCTTGTGTATTGAAAAGTCTTTAGTTTCTGGGCAACATATTACCGAGTTCTAGACTACTATTATATTGAATGATTCTAGTTCGTGGTATTAATCTGTAGTTCTGTGTGGAGGTAAATATTATATATTAGATATCTAGTATTTTGTGAAGTATTTAAAGTGTTAAATCGCTTATTTCATATTTCACTAGTTATATTTCTGTACAGTAGAATTAATTTATAAGTTTGTTATATTCTTTAGTGACGTGTTTCAGTGGAAAGCAGAATAAATTATATTCCTAGCTTAAAATCACGCAGCTATAAATGAATTTGATTTTACTGCTAAATAATCAAACGAGAATATATTTTAAAATTAACTTATAACTGAAAAGATTCATCAGTGAGTATTGACGGGATACGTATGTATTCCTAATTCATGATGATTGATTTTATGAATATAACTACTTCACGGGAATTTAAATGATAAGTCAAGCTGTACGCTTGCAGTTTAAAATGTAAGCTATAACGAGAACATAGTATGTATAATTATTTTATATGTGTTGTTTCCTCTATTTAGTGAAGAAAACTGGGGTTAATCCAAACTTTGCCAGCGTTAAGTACTGATGAGTAATATCTGTGAAGAACAAAAATCATTCTTTCCTTAAAGGACTTGGTGTACAACCTTTACAAGAACTTCAAAGATTTTAAAGAAGTAACGGGCCTGTGAGCCTGATTTAATTCTTTCAGAGAAAAAGTCTCAAGTACTTTTAGCCCGTGTGGCAAGTAATAGATTACAAACAGTAACTTTTTCCGACAAATTTTTACTCATTGTGGAGTGACCAAGAATTTTACCTTTTGATCGAAGTTACAAACCTGACATTGTTCCTAAGTAGTGGAAACCTCGTGATTCTGATCCTGTGAGCCCGCTTGAAAACTAATTTTTACCTGAACTGATAAAGTGACACTAACTTAAAATCTGAACAAAATTATCGCCTGAAGAGTACGCTCCCCGGACAAATTGGATGAAACCAAGATCTGCAGAGCTGGATATCCGCTTCAACAAACGATAAAACAGATTGTGTCATAACGTGCGCCAGACGGCGAACAGCAGCACGATTGTAGGTAAGGTTGTGTGAGTCAGGGCCCTGATGAATGAACCGTGAGAAAGCAGGAACGAGTGACTCTTTTGTTTTATGGTATACCAAATTTCACCCACTTTGTAATTTCTTTATGCAAGTTTTGTTGCAAACAAGATACATTTCCTTAGGATAGATCATACTACTATCTAAGCCTGTTCATACCTTTAAAGGGGGAAAATCATTAGATTACCGCTAATGTATCCTTGATTTCTTGGGGCTATCACTTTCTTCTAACAGGACTGTGGGCATACCTTGAGGGATAAGATCATACTGTGGGTCTATCATTCTGGTAGAAATTCATTGATTTTATGACTATGTGTATATGTTTCTTGATGTAATTTTTATGTGTTGTGATGAAATGTTAGATGATAATTAAAATTTCTCTTGAACTTAATCAGTGCGTTGATCAGCTCGTTCCAAAATATCTATATAATCATTGTTATAGTTTTCCCACGTCTGTGCGTCTAACTGTCGTCACTTGTATGCGTGCACGTGAGTAGTACGTTCATATATATTAAAATATGTTGTCAATAGACTGTCTGACTCCTCTAGATCTGTTGTAGAAGATAGGCTAAAAGAGAGAAAAGATTCTCGATTTCAGAGACAGCCTCTATTGATTTCTACCATCTCACTCGTGGAAATCTATTTCTACTATCATCTCTCACTGTGGCTATCACTCATTCTAATCTATTCAGAAGGGACCAACCCAATTCTTAATTCCCGTATCAAAATCTACGACAGTAGTTAAAGGTTAATAATACATCTACCTGAAGGGAGCATACACAAGATATCACCAAAAGTCACGAACAATGTTGCATTGTGCTGAACAATTGTTAACGCATTATATCTGGTCCGTCGCCTTTTGTGAAGGATTTAAGCAATGTTTAGTCCGTTCAAGCCCCCAGTTGGTGTAATCCAACGAAATCCTTCTTATAAGGTATAGCTCTGTTTAGTGTAAATACATGTCTGGGTATTTATATATAGATTTGCTATTCTGGCATATACGTTTGCTTTCATACATATAACTGAATCAACTATTATTGTTTTGTTTTAAAACAACAGGTAACCAATTTAATAGTGAAAAAGTCTTTAACAGGTTAAAATAAATATGGAAAAATTAGTGGAATTTTGATAGTTATAACTGTCTCGTCATGGAGACGTAGGTGGAAATTTAACTTTATACTTAAAGTTTAAATGGAATTGTCGCTATTTTGCTGGTGCCTTTTAGTTAGCACTTAGCTTGTATGAGTGAGTCCTGCAGCTGTGGTTCATCAATTCTGGGATGACGAAAGCCTTCTCCCCTCTTCCACTGTCGGCGGTTAGGTGGATGCTTTTCTCTCACACTAGATGGGTTAGTCCCACAAATCGTCTGATGGCTGTAATGGTTCATGAATATACTATTTTCATATGTTGAGGTTGCCAGCATCATATATAACCACTGGCAAGAAAACATGTTAAATTAACGTTTGTAATAGAAAGGTTTACACAAAACCCAACTTAATAGGTATGCACAATCTCCTGCACATATTAGAATGGACACACAGCCCTTTAGTTAGAAGCTGTTCGAATAACTTTGGTAAATTAGAGTTAATTCCTCTGACGGCGGATGTCTCTGTGAAATCACCTGCTAGGAAAACTTGAGTTAAATTCCTCTTTCGACTGGGTCTGGGAAATTAGAGTTAATTCCTCTGACGACGACTGTCTCTGCGAAATCACTACCTGGGAAAATTTAAGTTAAAGTCCTCTTATGGCTGGTGAATCTGATTCCTAGGTTTACAGTCTTGTTATATTAAAGTCCTGGTCCCTTAATTTTTTACAGTCTATGTATTTAAATATTTGGGTTTACACTTCAATTGTCAGAGTTGCCCAAATACATTGAACTGTCGCTTATAAGAATGGAATACTAAGTCCAATATCTCTCTGTTTTCTTGAGAGTTGTTTGCTGTACAATGCGATCCCTCTGTGTGTTCTGTGTCTGGGATTTCACTACATTACATTGTATAGTTTCCAGTTCAATACCTGCTGGTTTTCCGCTGAATGTTCCAATCAAATGCATTGTTGATTCTGTCGAACCTATCGCTCTCTAGCAATAGAGGGGTCGGTTTGTTTATCATTACTCCTTTCAAAATTTTGTTTTTATCCAACGCGTGGACTCTCTTACAACAGTGATGTCAAATAGTTACATACAGACTTCCGGTAGCTCCTTGTCTATCCACACATATTGTGAGCACGTGTTTTTCTGGCGTAATGACCTCAGTGTATGGTATGCTAAGTTCACCACTGTGAGTCGCCTTCGCCCAGACAAATGTCAAATTATGGTTCTATTCATGCATTCTGCCCCAAGACGATTAGCCGCTTGGATAAATGTTTGCACGGACGTCCGTTGAAAAGATGGTCACGACAGAGCTTATGCGATTCATAAAATTGTCGTGACCACTGGCGTAACTTTTAATAAACCCAGTGGGCGTAACTATAGAATAACACGTCTTTGTGCAAGGCCGTGGTAATTGCAGACACAATTAAGGATAGATATAATTACTCCAGTAGCAATATACTGCTTATTTTATTCATAGTGGAGTGTGCGTGTTAGAGATTTCCCTATGCCTATGTCCCTGCATAAAGGAGGGAGTAAAATTTGTATGAAAAGGCCAAAATGAAAAATGCCAACATATCCAAGCGAATAAGTGACGAAATATGAAGAAATGAAGTTATACTGCCTCGGAGGGCTGATCTTGAAGGTAGTGAGAGATCACACAAAAGGACACGGGACAAGCCATTGTCGCTTTACACTGTTGTTGTAAAACAGTCCGCTGGTAGTGTTAGTACCGTGTCTTTATTAATATTTGTCAGGATAACGCTCTGGCGCATTCCATACCATGTCCAGAAATGTTGGTTATTAGGTTTAAGGGACAACTCCTTATTGCGCCCACGGACAAAAATCCATCAGTGCTCCGATCTCCTACCTTAGATCACACCAGGAAGATCTCAGCACAGTGCACGAACTCCGTAGCACTAAGTGAGAACCCCCGAATCCAATGTGTATTATAGGTAACACACATTCTATAAACTATATTTGGTGGGTGGGTAGGTTTCTTTACTTTTAATTTTGCCAGGCAGCGGGTTCCTTATGGCCCTGCTCTGTACGACCTCCAATTGCCGTGGGATTTTCACAACGTCGCTACTTGTCACCCTTTCATATTTTTTTTGCCCTTATCCGAGAAGTCAGGTAGGCATCCAATCTCATACCCATGAGATCCGGGGGACTGGTGGGGGGGACGTGGTGGAGTATGACATAATTAGGACCACACGGTTCTAAAAAAAAAAATTTCCATAAATTATATTCCCTCAACTGGCAATCGAACCCCGTGTACCTCTCGAATTCGAGGCGGACGCCAAAACCTCTATGCCACTTCGACTGCTCGCAAGGACTCCCCCCACCAATCATCCAGAACGTTAATATTTTGTTAACACATGATAAGTACGAGGAGCAGATTTATGAACGCACAGAAACTAACTACATCACATAACAAAGAAAATAAAGTAAATGAATATAACTAGGCATGGAGTAAAAGTAATGTTCTGAATGATGGACAAATCTCAACCGCATAATGTACTCTGATAATATGAGCGCGGCACAATAACGATGTATCATACTCAACGAACACACTAGGACCTACTGTGCCCCGGCATGTCGTAAAAATGTGATTAATGTGAGGTTTCATAGCGATTGACTGAGCTGTTAACCTCGTCATGTACAGTGGAAATTAACTACAAAAACCACCTCTGTAAGAGCATGTAAATGCTTGAAGCTGTAGGATTCATGAAACGGTGGCAGTCAGTACATTCGTGGTTATTTGCTCCGTAAAGAACTATACAACCCTCAAGTTATTATAATGATGAAGTATCAGCGGATTTACAGAACCAGTAGCTATTGACATGTTCATGCAGCAATGTGGTCCTTGGCTCGCCAATTAGCTTTATACGATGAGGTTGCCAGAACTGATGCAGAAAAGTAACCGCCCATACAATAAGGTCACCGTTGTACGAATACCTGCAAGGTGTAGCGAGGTATGTAACTATTCTTTCCCAGGGATTTCCTTGATACGTGCTCATAATACGCTTTCTTTAAATTAATCTTTCACTGGAAAACTACATACACACATTGCTTTGAACATTTTTTTTTTTTTAAATAAAAATTTTGCTCTCTTTTGGCGAATGTTGTGTTCCGTTCAATCTAATCGATAATATTATGAATAAGTATCATGTCCAAATATATAGATATTGCTGAATGTTTTCGGTGTGAAATTGAAAATACTTATATACAATTACAGGGAATCACGTAATAAACCGTTGAAACGAAGCACACTTGGGCTCTGTGGTTCGCCTTAAATCCAATGTAATAGCCATTTGATGTCTATCTGTTAATAAGAAGTCGATTACGGATTTATTATGAGTAAAATTGGAAGTTTATGTGTCGTTATTATTAACTCATCACTTTTTTTTTTTTTTAGGGCATTTTTTATGTATCAGTAAAATGGGATAGGGGCAAGGTTTTGTTGTTTGTTAAGATTAATGTTTTAAGGCAAAATCTGTGTCTTGTGAACCGTTTTCTAACCGTTGACGATGAAACTGCAAACAAACAACTTGCGACGCAGCAGTAGTTTGAATCATATTGTGGATTACTGGTTACACTGTGGAAATCGAACTTGGGTGGGTGGGTTGTGTGGTGATTGTGGAGTGTAGGTGGATAATCACATAGGCTGATGTTACTGTTTTGTTTTTTTTCTGTTGTACAATAGAGAAATATAATTGTATCCGATATGATTTAGTTTTTCTTGCAAGGACCATTATTTGTTTATAAGCTAACCGAGAGATAAGGGTTTTTAGGGTTTAGTGATTATTACAAGTTAGTATTAAAGTTTATGTAATGTGTTTTTCTTGACAGGTGTCAAGTGGTATGAAATCACGAAATAGAAGCTTACTCGAGGGTAATTTTTATTGCATTCTAAGCAAGGTTCGATTACGCTCAGGGTTGATTTTTTTCGTGTTGTTTAATGTTCTGTGATTATTGGCTTCCTGGTTTTTAAAAATCAATTAATTTAATTTATGTGATTATCTAACAATTAGTCATGGTCCCGATCATGATCAGAATGGTTTTGCACGTTTATTGCACGCGGAAAGAGGAAAAAACGCTTTTTTTTTTACGCTCCTTATTACGATTATGATTGGGTAATACCTTTGTGATCCCCCACGCCCCGAATCGCATACTGAAAGTTCGTTAAGCCAACTCCTTCTGAATGTTTATCGTTAATGTAATTCAGACGTAAGGGTCTTTGATTCTATATTTGGACAGTCTCTTAAACTATGATATTGAACCAGGATAGGTTTGACGACGGGGACGACGCCTCGCCCCCCGCCACCCCCCACACCAAAAATAAAAAACGGGCCTTGTTTACAAAACTTTAAAAAAAAAAATAAAAAAAAAAATAAGCTGGGAATCGTCACGAGTTGCTGCCATGAAGTTAGCAGTATTCGATTGAAGGTAGACTGGGACTTTTGAGGACGGCAGACACAAACGATTAGAAAAGTGCGTGCGTGTGGTTAGCAGTCGTCTCCTGTCCTGTCAGTTTTTGGCGTGGTTTTCTAGTCAAGTCTTCTTTTATGTTGGTTGATCATTTTGAATTTCCATTTGTTGGAGATATTAATTTACTATTGGTCATGTTTGTTGGTAAGGGACTGGGTACACACACTTTTTTAGTTTTTTTTTTTTTTTTTTTGAGGGGCGCATATTTTTGTCTTTTGGCGTGTTTTATTATTCTGGAAAAATGGTATTGTGATGAGAGGAAACACAAGGATGGGGAGGAGATGAATGGTGGATTTGTTGAGAAATGGTGTATTTGACACCGTGTTTTTTTTTTTTTTTTATTTTGGTTGGGTTACGATAAAGCACAAAGTGGAATGGTAATGGGGGAATTACCGATGCACTTCTAGTGGGACAGAGCTAGAGACTTCACAATGGTCAGATATGCTTAGACAGAACAGAGAGTGGGCTTACGTTTGGGGATTCTGGAGGAGAGAGAACACACACACACGGGGTTAGGGATACTTCACACAGACGGGTGATTGAAGAATGGAGTATGAGAGTTGAGGATGTATAAGGGACTGATAGGGCGTGATTTGGAGATGTGGATAGGGTAGGTTTTTGTGATCCAATGGTTTTTATCGTTTCCAAATTACTGCCTCAGGGCGTGTGTGGGGGGGAATGGAGTCAACACAATCATATAGGTGTGAATAGGGATACGATAGGGGGGTCGGTTTATGGTGTAAGGGGGACACAGTGTGATTAGGTATGTGTGGAGACAGGGGTTTTTGTGGATCACTTTTAAAGGTATAGTTGTAGTGGTTTTGCCACTGAGGGGGGGTGGGGGTGGTAACGTTGGAGCGGACGCATACTTTCATTGTAATCAACCCAAATAAAAAAAAGTAAAGAGAAGCTGGTAATTGCATTGTAAAATATGTGTGGCATCTGAATAGATCGAAGGATGTCATAACACACAAAAAACATAACAAGGAAGAGGTATCACTTAGAATGAAAAGATGTAGAGACGGATCTGTTTACCACAACCGAGAGTTGAGATGATGAGAAACTTTAAAATTACACATTATTCATGTCTTTTATTTAGGGGGTATTATTTTTATTGTGTTGGAGTTTCTCGGGGTAGTGAAATGTGAGCAACAAACACTACAAATCATGACAACTCAGACAGATAAGATAACTCACTCACTAATCGGTGATGACTGGTGCTGAATGAGAAGGGTTGGGAAAAATGGTGATGATAAGATCTACTAACAAGATAATTGGACAGTAGCCCCACGAAGTGATGGGAGGGGCGAAGAAGACGGCCAATAGTTCTGGTTGGGACAGCACCATCTGACGCAACTCAGTCTGACACCTAGGTTGTGTTACCCCCCCCCCCCCCCCAGACTACGAAACAATGGATAGAGTCAATTTATTGTTAAATCAAGGTTGTTGTTTTAAACACTAGGCCTGCTTGAGACATTTAATTAATTTAGCAGCCATATGTACCATGCATGAAAGTTCCTAGGTGGACCTTTGTTGGAATGTTGTCAGATTCAGCAACACGTTTAGTGTAAGTCTTATAATCTGTTTCCAACTTGGCTTAGCGATGTAAACGGGTCATTAAAAATATAATAAATATTTCGTGCATTATATTGCAGTTTTTTTGGGGGTTAATTTTGGAAGCATTTTTAAAAAGTTTCTTGAAATGTGATAATTGTACAAATATGAGCTGCAATGTAACCGTAGTTTATGGTTACTGTGTGAGTTCATCTCACATGTAGGAGTCCTCATAGGTAGGCCTCCTATGTTTACGTGAGTAATTTCAAGTTTTACTATCTCTTTTTTTATCTTCCAAGTTATTTAGTTGATATCATTACTGGCCATCTCCGCCAGCAGTTGTTAATTCCTGGATGATATTCTAATCCTTTTCTTGTATACTTCAGGTTCGTTCAGTTCCTTCTTTGATGTTAATTAGTGACTTCGTATAGTGGTAGTTTAAATGTACCATGTTATACAATCAGCAACTCATAAAGATGGAATCAAATTTGTTATGATCCTTCAAAAAAACTTTTAATAACTTAATAAAACAACACATATAATGAGTGGAGGTTATTCAAAATGATAGAGTTCGCATAGAGGCCTTTACTGGGTCTTTGTACTTCAGGTTAACTCATATCATGAATTCTATGTCTTGTAACTTCGCTATTCCTCTTTTAACTTATTCTTTTCTCCTGTAGACTTCCTTAGTCTTCCCAAAACATGCTCCTATTTCGTCATAATATACCAATGCTCTTTATTAGCATTCCATACTTGATTTGTTACTTAAATATCTTTCCTCGTTGTGCGAACTGGTCAGGACACTGGTCTTTATAACTGCTCCCTAGCAACAAAATTATGCTGTCATTGCATAAATAATGTGTATTCAGGAACACGCCTTCTGATACTTACAAGTGAGAGAGCAGATATTTGTGTTCTTCTAAAAAAGTCGCAGACATTCCACTTTTTCTTGAAAATTCATCATGCAATGAATTCGATACTTCAATACCTTGTTCACATATGGCTCCTCTGATATATATCTCTAGTTTCCTTCAAATGTTTACAGCCCTTTTGGTACTTCTTACAACATAGTCGTTATAACCATCCGTTTTATTTGGTACCTAGTCGTAAAGTTCTGGTGGTAATGAACATGACAAATCGTGCTTCTGCAAGATTTTAGTCCTGTAAACAAAATTCTGCAACTCTGTGCCAAAATATAATCATAGTTCAATACTTACAAAAAACACTGCATAAACGAATGATCATCCTATCAGAAATATTACCTTAACTCTTTGAAACTACAGAATCTAATCAAACTATCTACACTGATAGAATAACACCTGGCTAGTGATGGACTGGACATTCTAAACATGTGGTTCACATAAACCCTATCTGATCTGTAAAAAACCACAGAAGGTTAATCTTATTGTCCGCAAGAGCGATCACACCTTTGTTCCCTGAAAGCACAAACTCAGGACTGCCTGGTCATAATGACCTCTGGTCATTTCTTCGTGGTGTGTTTTCTCTTGCCACTCTTCTGATTCGCTTACCCAAAATCTTTTTACTATAAAACATTATTGGTCAAGCTTTTTTTTATCTTGTTCTCGAACTTTCTATTATACAATCACTATAATCACTCACACTAATTAGTTAAATACCTGAACAGGTATTCGAACCGTTGTCAGTTAGCAATATTTATTATCTTTTCATTCATTAGATTTCTCTTGTGAGTGTCCTAAACTGCATTTATCTCACCTAAACAATGGCTTGACATATTGTTTGGGCAAACCCACCGGTGACATGCAAATGGCCTCGACGGAAATGTGTAACTCCTTATATGGAAAATGACTGAAATTCTCAAAAAATTATTACAGCAAGCAGTTAGTTTGTGAGCGGTAAGTGAAACACTTGTGTCGTAGTTCTCAGCTAGGCTGCGTATATCTGCGCTGTTCGGCCTGACCACATCAGATTTCATGCAAGCAGTGTTTACGGGTTTGACCTATTCCTGCCACTTCACGCCCATATATGTATTGGTGTATACTTTATATCCTTCCATTCGATGAGTGGGGTTGTCTTGCCACCAAGTGGAGCTGTCGTTGAAGAATGCGATCATCACAGAACTTCACCACGTGGGGGATCCCCGGTTACCAACAGTTACAAAACATGGTAGGTAGGTCACGAGCCATTCATGGACATACTGTACAGGGTAGACATTTGACAGATTTGTCTTCCGGCCCGCTAGGAGCATGCGGTGGAAATAAGCCCCACTAAGTTAAAGAGTCCACCAGTGATATCTAATTTTCAAAAGTTTGTGTTCCAACAAAAGTTGTCATCACACAGATCATGAAAATACGAAATTTGTATGATATTATTCATGAAATCACTAGTAGTACTGACTGTGAATCACCACGGTAAACCCAGTTTGCCGGCCTTCATTTATTAATTTCATTACTGGTAGCGAAAGGTTTTTCTAGGTATGAAAATAGTGGTAGAGGCGAAAGGAGAAGTAGAATCTCTCTCCAGAACGGATGAAGTTCCAGTGCCCGGGAAGTACACTGGTTATCACAAGTGAGTTACAGCTGTGAATACTCTGAGCTGGGACAATAGATTTAGGCTGCAGAAGTATAAGTTGCTACTACTTTCGCTATCGTAACCCTATGTGATATTATAATTAAATTAGAAAAAGTAACTCAAAATTTAACAGTTAAAAATTTAACAAGTCAAATGAGTACAATTATCCAATTTATTATGTACATCTATATATTCTTGTAATGATAAATGGGTGTTGGAAGATGGTAAAATGTATGATTATTACAGTTACAAATTAAAATAACTAATAGAAAAAGTCTTGGATTTATCTTCCACTGAATTTATAAAACAAGGTTGTCACATTATCTCTTGCCATCTAGTTTTCATCATTAGAAAGTCGTTTTAGAAAAGGCTCAAGGATTTGGTGGATTGTATACACAACTAACTTCATCTGAAATGTAGTTCGAGGTTCCTGAGACACACGTGAATCCGGAAGACTTTCCTTCAGCCCGCCCTTTAACTACGGGGGACTAAGGTGTTGAAGATTGTGTTGACCTCTAGGCTTCAGTTAGCAGGATCTAACGGTCTTCAAGTCTCTTCAGTTTCTCGATCAGGAATGATCATAAACATTGATCATAAAACCTGGGAACAAAAGGTAATAGGTGGCCATGGTGTTCCAACAATCTCACCACCCACTGCTGTTCATGATGCGACCATGTCTTCAGTGTTTGTATATAAATGAATGAATCATGGTAGTATGTTACAGAGATAGCATGATAAGATAATGTATACTGTGCAGAATTAACAAAATACATGAATAAATCACTGTTATGATTTACATGGGTACCGATATATAACCTTTGCCTTCCACTTATGGACGTCAAGTCACTTATGTACTTGCTGCTATGCAGTAAGCTTCCAGGCAAGAATTATCCATGATACATTTGGCTAACTAATTACTGGTCATGCTTCCGGACAATGCCGGTTAAGGTTATTCCTGTTTAGCGTCATTCCCTTTTTATTATATCTGCTACAATCAATCAGAAATAAAATCTGAAATAAAATGATATTAGTAATACATATATTTTTAATAAACTTACATACCCTCTTAGGATTTATAAGCTCACGGTGAGACTGTTTTGGTTGAAGTTAATCTGCCCTGCATGCAGCGTGACAAAATAACTTTTCTTGCAGATACTGTCTTCCAGTTTCTCACTCTGGCTTCTGGATTTGGTGTGTGTGATTTTCAACGCGCCCCTCTGTCCTTATATAGTTTCAGTCTCTCGCCCGTACGAGAAAGCACCTCTAAAAAGTCCCAAAAGATTTTAGTTTCATTCTCTGGTTTGAGGCGATTTGGAGCAATCTGTGCTTTTTTCACTGTACTCGTTTTCTCTTCTATTCTCTTACACACTTATATTCTTCCTTCCTTCCTATGTATCATTTATTTTTCCCCATATGAGGCTTTCATTCTATCCAATTTAGGGTATTTATAAATCCGTTTAGGCATGTAGTTATAATAAATTTGTTAAAGATTATTAGCTAATTTTTAGCCGATGTGATAACGGTACGAAGAATTTTGCGCATTTGCTATAAAGAGCACAAAACAAATGTCTATGTTAGCGAGAAGATAAACACCTATGCAGGCCACCAAGAACCACTTTTGTCAATAGTGAAACGTCGAAAGCTTGCCTGGTTTGGGCATGTAACTCGTCATGACTCCCTTTCGAAAACGATTTTCCAGAGAACAGTCGAAGGTAAACGGAGAAGAGGAAGGGCAAAGACATTCTGGGCTTGATGGCAACATAATTGAAGAATGGCTGGGTAGGGTACGGTTTTTCCCACACTTGTACGCATTGCTGAGGATTTAGATGAGCAGTGGAAGACCCTGTCTGCTGATGCTTACACCATGGTACCCTTACGACCCATGATGGGTTACGGGTTTTGAGATGATGATGATAACGACGAAAAAATTGTTAATTATTATTAAGAACTATTTATATTTGAATAATATCCTTTGGATATAATTCCTAGCCTATCTCCTTTAGTGAATTATTTTTATTTAATTGATTTCCAACCAGGCGTTCTCCTGTAGTTTAAAATTTAATATCCAGTAAATGCAAACTTTGAAATTCCGCCATTACATTCCTATATTAGCTATTTCCGCATTCTTCAGTTAATAGCTGGCTTAAACATATTTCACATTTTCGCCGTCACACCCAAACTTTCAAAGAAAGACCGCCGCGTTGTCCTTGCGCTGTGTGTGTGTGTATGCGCTGTGTGTGTGCGTGTCGCGCTACAAACCAGCAAGTGGAACTAAAAATCTCGCTACAGAGCCCTCTTCTTTTAAACAGTGCCTGCACGGTTAACTTTTTGGTAACACATGCTGCAGTTCCTCCTTACTTTTATGTCTCTCTATATCTCCTTTGATATGATGACGACTTAAAAAATCAGGGTCCAAGATTGTCCCGTCCTGGCATGTATCTCACCTTGAACGAATATGGAGATAACAGTAAACTCCACCTTAAAAGTCGTGAATTTAATTTTTTAGACACTGCTAAAAACATCAAAGGCTGTGATCGCTTTCCACAATGAAGTGTTTCCCGTAAAGAAAAGGGGCGAATTTGTTGATCTACCAGACAAAACCGAGGCTTTCACGTTCAACGGTAGAAATAATTTCTTTCAGCTGTATTTAACTTTCTACTGGCAAAAGCTACTGGTAGAAGCATATGTGGCGGTGTGTCTGTCCGCTGTAGTAATGTTGCTCCGATGCCTACATTGCTAGCATCTGTTCTTAGTACGAATTCTTGTGTGAGATCGGGAAGGGCAAGTATAGGTTTATTTGTCAGCTTATTTTCAACTCTGTATAAGCCTGTTCACACTCCGTGGTCCATTGTATTTTATCCGGCTGACCTTTTTTGGTTAAGTCGGTTAATGGCGCGCACAATGAGTTAAAATGGGGTATATATTTCTGATAAAATCCACACAGTGACACAAAGGATCTTACATCCTTCTTAGTTTGTGGTCTTGGTGCTTTTCTAATTTTCTCTACATTCTTTGGGTCCGGAGACATTTGCCCTGTAGAGATAGTGTGACCTAAAAATTCCAATGTCTCACATCCAATATGACACTTAGTTGGGCGTGCTGTCAATCCCGTTTCTCTCAATCTATCTAACAACATGGAGATTGCTACTATGTGTTCCTCGAATGTAGTGGTAGCAATCAGAATATCATCCATGAAGTTGGTGATATGAGGATTTTTTAATGGTTCCAACAATTTCCTCATCATTCTGGTGAAGATACTTGGAGCATTCTTTAAACCAAATGGGAGTACATTGAACTCGTAATGTCCATCCGGTGTACTAAAGGCTAACAGTTTCCTAACTTCTGGTTTCACTGGTATTTGGTAGTATCCCTTGCTTAGATCTACTTTTGAAAAATACCGAGCCTTACTCAATGTACCAAACAACTGATTGGTGTCAGGTAATGGGTCTACCTGAGATTCAGTGATAGCATTTAGTTTCCTATAATCAATGCATAACCTGTGTTCACCACTAGGCTTCCTTAATAGCACCACTCTTGAGCTGTAGGGAGATTCAGACTTTGAAATAATTTTCTCTTTTAAGAGATAGTCAGTCTCATCCTTGAGTGCCTGTCCTTTAGCAGAAGGTATAGGGTAGGTCCGCATACCAACTAGTGTAGGGTCAGTAAACGTCATGTCATACTCTAACGGATTAGTACACCCCGGCGTATCTGTGAGTACATCAGCATGGATTTCTAACACCTCCTGAACCTTTTTAGTTGCTCAAGAGTTAAATGTTCACTCACATTAACCTGAGCATAACTTTCTGTAGTTGTTAGTGGGTATTCCATGGAGGAAATTGGTTCATCCTGCATTTCTGTTGCAATGGACAGGGTCATGATATGTGCAACTTCTGATGCTTCCCTGTCATAATACTTTTTAAGAAGGTTGACATGATATACCTTCTCCTTTCCTTTCTTGTAAATCTTATAAATTTGTCCTGGAAAGTTTTTTCCAATATGACGTAGGGGACCCTGCCATCCAATTTGCAATTTTATTATTCCTGCTGGGCAACAGTAATAGAACTTTTTCTCCCACCTCAAGTTCCCTATCTTTTGTTGTTTTATTGTAGTAAGCAGCCTGCTTCCTCCTGGCCTGTCTCAAGTTATCATTGGCCAGTTTCCAACTTGTTTTCAATCGAGCTGTCAACTCGTTTACGTATTGGTAGGAAGAAGTCACGGTTTCTTCTGCTTTTTCTTCAGTCCATGTCCGCAACAATGCTTCCAGTGGACCTTTGATTGGTTGTCTAAACAACAATGTAGCTGGAGCCAATCCTGTGGAGTTATGTGGGACTTATCTATAGGCACATAGAGCTGAGGTAAGCATGAGTCCAAGTTTTAGGTTTCTCGCTAGCGAACTTTCTAAGGATTGAAAATTAGCGTGCCATTGAACCGCTCTACTTGACCATTCCTTGGGTGTGGTACGGGCTACAGTGATACTGTCTAGCTTGAAATATCCTGAATACTTCTTGTGTTAGCTTTCCCCTAAACTGAGAACCATTGTCAGTCAATATTTGATGTGGGAAACCTAATCGGGTAAATATTGTTAACAGTGCCTCTGCCACATGTTTCGAATCTATCGATGACATTGCTACTGCCTCTCCCCACATAGAGCAAGTATCGACCAAGGTTAAGATATATGCATTTCTCTTCTTGGTCCTACTGAGGGGTCCAACAATATCCACGGCAACACGTTCGAATGGCGTTCCCATGATGGGCATTTCTCCCAGTGTTGCTGGTGCAGTCCTATGTTTAGGATCTACTCTTTGGCATTCTGGACAGGATCTCACATACCTCTTTATGTCCTCTGTGATCCCTGGCCAAAAGTAGTGACAGGCTATCCGTTGTCCAGTGGCCCCTATTCCCATATGTCCACTGAAGGGTATAGCATGTCCTAGCTTCATAACCTGCTCCCTGTATGATTTTGGCACTACAAGCTGTCCATGTCCTTTAGGTCCTGTTCCAGCTTTTCTATTTAGTAGGCCATTTTTCGTATATAAGTCTCCTTTCTGTGGAGGGTTATGGCTTTTAGGTAATTTTCCTAAGCAAGGCTTCAATGTACTGTCAGCAGTTTGAGCCTTTCTGATCTCTTCTGGATAAGTATTGATGATCGTGTCCACCTCTTTCTTAGAGCTTGCCCTGGTCTGGACTGTTGCCATCACTATGGGTCTTATAGGTTCTCCTAGAAAGACATATCTACATTCCAGTATTAATGGGTAGATAGGGTTGTCCATCACTGCTGCTTTGATCTCTCCTTCCACATAGCGAGATCTTATGTTGATACGGGCTATGGGCAGTGTCATGGTTCCTGCTCCCTTGACTGGTCCTCTGATTTCCACTGTTTCTGTGGTTATCGGTTCCGGACTCACAAGAGAAGAGCACACTACTGAGTCAAAGTCCAAGCCTGTATCATATAAGCACAGTACTTGGGTGCCATTTAGGTCACTTCCTCACAGACAGGGGGATGATGGAGGTCCTTCTGACTATCTGCCAGGTCCCTCCTTTGCTTGTTTCCCATTGTAAGGCATGCAGCGTGATGAGGAGGCTTTTTCTGTCTGCATTCCGCAGTATTGTGGTTACTCATTTGGCAAGATTTACACCACTTTCCTTCCTTTCTTGAAAGTTTCTTATCTGATCCTAGAGGGTTTTTATCTTTATAATCAGTTCTGTGTTTGTTCTTGTTGGAAATGTCCCTATGTTCATAGTTGGTAAAGTTTTGGGAAGGTTTGAAGTTCTCACCCTGTTTCTTCTTATTTCCTGATACTTCTGACTGAGCTGCTTGATATCTCTCAGCCATGGTTAAAATATCTTCCAATCACTCAGGTCCTTGCTCCATAAGAAATTTTCTTATTTCTTGAGGCATGGATTCTCTCAGTTGTTTCATCATGACCATTTCTTTTATATCTTGACATTTTCCTAAGCTAATCCATTTTGTCAGATAAGTTTCCAATCTGGCAGAAAACTGGTGATAGTTTTCTCCTGGAAGTAGCTTAGCAGTTCGGAATCTCTTTCTATAAGATTCAGAATTCTTTTCGTACCTGACCAGTAAAGCTTGTTTTAAGATTTCATAATCTTCCTGGTCTTCTTTTGAGAGTTTTAAATAAACATCGTCTGAAACTCCCCTCAACCCCTGAGATAGCTTAAGGCTCCATTTTTTCCTTTTCCAATCCATAGGTAGTGGCCAATCTCTCATATCTATCCACTTACGACTCAAGGGCGTCCTCCTTCTCAATAAATGGATCCAGGTGGAAACTCATGGCTCCATTTGCCGTGCTCTGGTTGGAGCTACTCTCAGAGTGAGGTGAGCTAGCACCATGATTGCTAGCTGCTCCCTGGAGTTCAAGTTCCTTTAAACTTAACTCATGAGCTCTTTGTAACCTTCTTTCTTCAGCTTCAGCTTCCAACATTAGTCTCTTTTCTTCTCTTTCCAGTCTTTTGGCTTCTCTCTCTGCTTCCATTCTTTTGCCTTCTCTCTCTGCTTCTAAGCTTTTGGCTTCTCTCTCTGCTTCCATTCTTTTGGCTTCTCTCTCTGCTTCTAAGCTTTAGGCTTCTCTCTCTGCTTGTAGTTTTCTTTCCTCTCTGTCCATATGTTTGTCCACTTCCTTTGTGACATACTGGATAAGAGCATCACCTGCCAATCCTACATCCATTCCTTCCTGCATGATTGCAGATCGAAACTTCACCAAATCAGCCATGATGCTTACTTACCAGAGGGTATATAATTTTATCTTCACTAACCAACAAACTTAATTAAAATCAATTAATTAATTTGAACAAGACAAATCCTTAAAACCTTGTGAGCGTTTCCTATTTACTTCGTACTCAATGGTACTACTATTACGAAAAAATTTCTAAGTTTTAGAATTTTTTCAAAAAATTTCTTTTTACAAACTATTTGTGGCTCAAGATAAAAGAATACATAGATAGTGGCTCAGGATACAAAATAATATCCCGCGAAAGAGCCCCCAATGTAGCGAAAGGTTTTTCTAGTATGAAAATAGTGGTAGAGGAGAAGTAGAAATACTCTCCAGAAAGGATGATGTTCCAGTGCCCGGGAAGTACACTGGTATCACAAGTGAGTTACAGCTGTGAATACTCTGAGCTGGACAATAGATTTAGGCTTCAGAAGTATAAGTTGCTACTTTCGCTATCGTAACCCTATGTGATAATATAATTAAATTTGAAAAGGTAACTCAAAATTTAACAGCTAATAATTTAACAAGTCAAATGAGTACAATTATCCAATTTATTATGTACATCTATATATTCTTGTAATGAGAAATGGGTGTTGGAAGATGGTAAAATGTATGATTATTTACAGTTACAAATCAAATAAACAAGCGAAAAAGTCTTGGATTTATCTTCCACTGAAATTATAAAACAAGTTTGTCACATTATCTATTGCCATCTAGTTGTCATCATTAAACAGTCGTTTTAGAAACGGCTCACAGGATTTGGTGGATTGTATACACATAACTCATCTGAAATTAGTTCGAGGTTCCTGAGACACACTTGAATCCGGAAGACTTTCCTTCAGCCCGCCCTATAACTACGGGGGAGGTAGGTGTTGAAGATTAGTTGACCTCTAGGCTTCAGTTAGCAGGATCAACGGTCTCCAAGTCTCCAGTTTCTCGATCAGGAATGATCATAAACATTGATCATAAAACCTGGAACAAAAGGTAATAGGTGGCCATGGTGTTCCAACAATCTCACCACCCACTGCTGTTCATGATGCGACCATGTCTTCAGTGTTTGTATATAAATGAATGAATCATGGTAGTATGTTACAGAGATAGCATGATAAGATAATGTATACTGTGCAGAATTAATAAAATACATGAATAAATCACATGTTATGATACATGGGTACGATATAACCTTTGCCTTCCACTTATGGATGTCAAGTCACTTATGTACTTGCTGGTATGTCGTAAGCTTCCAAGCAAGAACTAGCCATGATATATTTGGCTAACCAATTAATGGTTATGCTTCCTGACAATGCCGGTGAAGGTTATCTCTGGTTAGCGTCATTCCCTTATTTATTATATCTGATACAATCAATCGGAAATAAAATCTCTGAAATAAAATGATATTATTCATACATATATCTTTAATAAACTTACATACCCTCTTAGGATTTATAAGCTCACGGTGAGACTATATTGGTTGAAGTTAATCTGCCCTGCATGCAGCGTGAAAAAATAACTTTTCTTGCAGATACTGTCTTCCAGTTTCTCACTCTGGCTTCTGGATTTGGTGTGTGTGATTTTCAACGCGCCACTCTGTCCTTATATTTCAGTCTCTCGCCCGTACGAGAAAACACCTCTAAAAGTCCCAAAAGATTTTCGTTTCATCTCCTGGTTTGACGCGATTTGAAGCAATCTGTGCTTTTCCTGTACTCGTTTTCTCTTCTATTCTCTAACACACTTATATCCTTCCTTCATTCCTATGTATCATTTCCTTTTTCCCCATATGAGGCTTTCATTCTATCCAATTTATATTTAAATCCGTTTAGGCATGTAGTTATAATAAATTTGTAAAGATTATTAGCTAATTTTTAGCCGATATGATAACGACAAAAAATGTTAATTATTTTTAAAACTATTTATATTTGAATAATATCCTTTTGGATATAATTCCTAGTCTATCTCCTTTAGTGAATTTTTTTTATTTAATTGATTTCCAACCAGGCGTTCTCCTGTAGTTTAAAATTTAATGTCCAGTAAATGCAAACTTTGAAATTCCGCCATACATTCCTATATTAGCTATTTCCTCTTTCTTCAGTAATAGCTGGCTTAAACATATTTCACATTTTCGCCGTCTTCAAACTTCAAAGAAAGACCGCCGCGTTGTCCTTGCGCTGTGTGTGTGCGTGTCGCGCTACAACCAAGCAAGTGGAACCAAATCTCGCTACAATTACTTAAAAATGTCATGCCACTAAATTTGTGAAACGTGCTACTATGAAATGACAAGGCTGTTCTCGCAATCGAAGTCATTAAAATTCAGTTTGAACTAATCGTATGTGGTTGATCAGTTGATAGTCCATGACTGTGTTGTCTGTGTCTACACTATTTATAAGCAAACAACCTAGCACCATTACAAAATTGATAAAAATAAGCAAACAATATGCAACACAATAGTTCTTTCTCTACCAGTTTACAACACATGGTCCACAGACAATTTTCTATGATTTAAACAAGTTTATGGCCAGGTATTTTCTCTATGTAGTCAAATTCGGACTCGAATCAAGCGGGCGCATTATGTTGTTGATGTGAAAATGTTTGGGGTAAAATGGTGCAGGTTGAAATGAGATTTTGATATAAGCTTCACTTTTCCTCCGTCTTAAGTCATCGAGCGCCTGGAGAATGCACGTTTTCTATACATTAAAACATGTGTTGAAAGAAAAAAAGAGTAGGACATATAGAATAAAGTTAATCGAACTAACACTTACAGCATACATTTTAGAGAACAATGACAATAACTATAATAAAATATTACCTAGATTCAGTACTATCATGTGTTTAGAAACTGTCAAAACTGTACGTTTTAGATTGATATCTCTCTATTTGCTTGCAGATCCCTGAAATTTGGCGGCATTGGGTTCTCTTTTTGTCACGAGTTATTTCATGCCTTTGATAATAACGGTAGGTAGAACACATCTGTTTAACTTTTGTTTTTCTCAAGTCATTGCTGGTTACGTTATATCTTTCTGTAATTTTTTTTTAAAAATGTTCTTGTCGTTTCGTACAGAGAATAAACCCAACACTGCAGCAGGTCTTTCACTAGGATGTCTACACCACAGCTTTGATGCGCTTTTGTACTGGTAGTTCTGTAGCTGTTTAAATTACATGAGATTGACAGCTCCGTGGACATACCTCGTATTAGTCACATCATACCACATGTCTGAGCAGTCGATTTATTCTTTGTTTGTTTGTTTGTTTTGTTTGTTTGTTTGTTTGTTTGTTTTTTCTTTTTTGTTTGTTTGTTTTTCTTTTTTGTTACTCTTCAGAAAGAATATGACTCCACGAAATGATGAATTCTACATGAACGTCCGGAACTATACGAGAAACGTGCGTCAGCAATTTTTCTTATGTATATTTATTATTTGCTTGCATTCATTAGTTTTGGCTTCTTTGTTTCCTTTATTTTCTTTGTTAATAATAATGTATTGATACTACTGTCGCGGTATGCTTTATTTAGTAAGAGCTGGCCAATTCTCGTGAACCCGAGATCACATAATGTGGTCAGGTGCTAAAGTACCAGGTTTCCGGCGGGAAAGTATCCAGTTTTGAAAGCTCGCTTGTAGAAAGCGGTCATTTTGCCCGAGAAGACAGATCTGTCAGCTATTTTGTTTTTGACGGTTATTCTATCTGCTGATGTTTGCTACAAGTTTTCCTGCTGTATATCGACTGATTGTAAACCTATTTTGTCACGCTGGTTTTTCATGAGTCGAATCTAGCTTGTATTTGCTAGCAGATATGAAATTCGCTCAAATATAAGTTATTGCGATCTAAATTTACCTGACCTTGATGGCTCGATTTGTACGAGTAGCTTTTTGTAAAGCGTTGTCGCGCTGTTAAGTTTTGAAAATGTACACTCAACACATGTCTTGGGTAAGTTGTTAATCCAATAAAAACTGGATTGGAACCAGATGCGTTATCTGCTCATTTGGAGCGATCTCAGTTCGTGTATGCCTCAATATTGTAACAAGTCACTATTTAATTCGTCTGTTGTCCCACGTATTCACACACTACTAATCTTTCACAACTACGTTCTCTTTATTTTTTTTAATGTAAAACTTTTGCCTCGTTATGGGGAGGCGCGTCCAGTTCAACCTAGTCGGTTATATTAGGGCGCATGTTCAAACATAAAAGACCCTTAGGTCTGAAGTATAACAGTCGTAGGGAAGTTACGCGTTAAATACATCTTCTTCTTCGATCCTTAACCACCGACCGTCAAAGCAGTCAGTGGCCATCACGCCTAGTGGCGTCTTGTAGGGCAACAACAAATTGATTCCACTTTGCACGGTCGGTGGCCATCCTTCGTACAGTGCCCCAACTCTGGTTCATTCTTTGCATCTCAGCCTCCACAGTCCTCCGCCAAGTTGTTTTTGGTCGGCCTCTCTTTCGCTTTCCTTCAGGGGTCCAAAGCATAGCTGTTCTTGTGATGGCATCGGGGTCTCTTCTGAGGACATGACCAACCCAGCTCCAGCGTCTGCCAGCTATGATGGTGTGCATGTCCTCTTGCTTGCTACGAGTAAGCAGATCTTGGTTGGTGATGGTATTCGGCCAAAAGATGCGGTGAATTTTTCTTAGGCATGTTGTGTGAAAAGAGGACAAATAAAACAAATAAATACATAACAATATTAAATATCTTTTTATTATTACTTTAAATGTCTTCAAAGTGTGTCTTGTTGTCATTTTAAATTTTACTTCATCTTTGATTAGCAAATCTTTTTGCTTTCTCAATTCCTTCTCGTGCTAAGAGGGATAGCGGTGAAAAAGAGGTGTTAATGTGAACAAAGAACGAATGCAACGTTTATCTCCCTTGATCTGCGTAGTGGTCCAGTAATGGTGGCCAGAGCGTTAGAGTAAAATATGAGTTTATAAAAGGTAGTAGTGTTTGCTGAAAAATTATTCTTGGTACATGTAGTAAAATGCATAGAAAGATTGGGTTCCTATGTATGGAGCAGTGCAGGATTGAAGGATGATACCGACAAAAACAGAATGAACTCGGCTTGTTCATAACATGGAATTCCCTACATGAGTCTGTCAAAACTGATAATTACATATCATTCAAAAGACATCTGCTTTCACATGTCATGAAATCTTGTACAGACATTTAACGACAATTCTGTTTCAGTTATTTCAACGTTTCCATGAGCTTTTAACTGTCATGTAATTTTAAGTAACTTTATTGTTCTCTCTCTCTCTCTCTCCCTCTCGCTCTCTCTCTCTCTCTCTCTCTCTCTCTCTCTCTCTCTCTCTCTCTCTATCCTTCTCTCTATGTGCGTGAATGACTATGAGTAAATGTACTTGCGTATGCTCAGTTTCTGATTGTGATGATAATATTAATTAATCCTGTCTGAAGTTGTTAATATTTTAATTTTAATTTGTAAAACGCTGAAAATTGTATTGCAGGGCAGAAATGTACCCTGATGAAATAAAGATTTCGTTCTTTCGTTGTTCCAGTTTTTATCCCCGACGCTCTTCTGCAAGATTATTATGTGTCAGATAATGACAATAAATTCGTAGATGATTAGCACCCACCTGAAGGACATTCAGCAAAATGTAATATCAAATATCTGTTTGATGAGAGCAGACAGAAATGTGTCGACCGGGAAATTTCTCGTAATCAGTCCTCACTTCAATTTAAATAAGTGCTGCCGTAGTGGACAAGGGGTCGAACACAAAATTCCGTGAAAAAGACATGAGGGCATTTGTTGCAAGTGGAACTTATGGAAGGGGAAGTAATCTTTAGAATGTTTTGAACAAATTAAATTTCGAGTTGCAACGCTTGTTTAAGCGGATACTTGTTTGACTTTAGGATAGAATTATCTTTTCCTATTTTTCGAGTGACAAAGTACAGATAAGCGTGTGAACGCTGTTTAATCTCAAATGTTGAGATGTGTTTATTCTGTACTGTTTTTGAGTCATGTGAATAGCTCGCAGCTAGTCTGCATGTGTTACCGAGAGCGGTGTTCAAGACAGCCGAGTCTCGTGACGGGGTTTTTTGGCGGGACTAGCGTGTGATTTGGGGAGTGGTGTTTTGGGCGTGGACCGTGTAGGTCGAGTCCCAGTGTTTTTGGATAATGTATGCCTACGTAGGATTTGAGAAAATGTCGACTTATATATTTCGCTTGTGTTACTCCAGTATGGATTTTGCAAGATTTATGATAGGCCAAGATTTATGGTAGGCCAAGATTTATGATAGGCCAAGATTTATGATAGGCCAAGATTTATGATAGGCCAAGATTTATGTAGGCCAAGATTTATGTAGGCCAAGATTTATGTAAGCCAAGATTTTTGTAGGCCAAGATTTATGATAGGCCAAGATTTATGATAGGCCAAGATTTATGATAGGCCAAGATTTATGATAGGCAAAGATTTATGGTAGTCCAAGATTTATGTAGGCCAAGATTTATGGCCGAGATTTATGATAGGCCGAGATTTATGTAGGCCAAGATTTGTGTAGGCCAAGATTTATGGCGACCATTTTCTGAGAAGTGTAGAGATTTGTAAGGCCAGTAATATAACTGCCATATTTGCAGTCTTTGTGTATTCTGAGAAGTGAGAGATTTTGAAGGCCATGTATTATGATCATAACTGCCGAGTATGCAGTTCAGTATTGCTAGCGCTGAGATATTTCATGCTTTTGCTGTCACTGTATTTTCGTCTATGCCGATGTGTCTTTTTTGATGTCGTCGTGACTTCGTTGTGAGTTAATAAACAGTATCGAACTGTTCCAGTCGTTTGCAACCATTTATTGACTCCTGCATGTACTCTTATGTACGTACTGTGGTGTGCGAACATATCAACACACACCCAGGTCAACATTCCAGACACAGTGACAGGACAGCAGCACACATATATTGAATTAGCCTGTGTGGCGATGATATAGACCGAACCAGTACACTCGTAACAGTGGGTGTAAACAGACTATATAACATTGAGAATCTCACCACCGTTGTCATTGGTGGTTTCAAAGGCCTTAATAACATTAACGTTTTATATAACTATCAGTATATAACAATCTGTTTGTATTAGCATTGGACATAAATCCAGGGAGGATGAAACTCTGATGACACCAAGTGGCGATGCTCTTTGCCTCTTTTTCACCGCTGTCCCTCTTAGAACGAGGATGAAAAGCAAAATGCTGGTAAACAAAGACGAAGTCAAATTTATGACACCAATTTGTGGCGATTACATCGCTCTTTGCCGAGTCTTGTGCTTTTGTGTACTAATCGCACCCTGTCCCTCTTAGAACGAGAAGGAATTGAGAAAGCAAAATGCCTTGGTAAACAAAGACGAAGTCAAATTTAAAATGAGAACTAGACACTATTTGTGTTGGCGCACTTACTTCAGCGAATTACATCGTAGACAAGAGACAGAGTGTCTACTCCGAGTCCGAGTTATAGCCTCTCTCTAGAACCTTCTAGTATCTTGTGCATCACGTGCTACCTTCCTGTGTGTACTAATCATAACCTGTCCTCGTCTGTCCACATAGGAGTTCGTCTATGTCCCCATCACACAGGGCCTTCTGCCGTTATTCTGGTAATATCTGCAGTTGCGTCCTTTACACCACAGACGCGACCTGTTTACGGTCACACACTCAAAGAGAACCACGTAAGCCACATGGTAACGTCACTCATTACGTATGATCAAAAACCCCTATCTTTCTTTCACATCGTATAATATATTTCAACAAGTGACCATGCATGTCGTCCTGGTGGAAGAATCGATCCTTCTACACGTAATACCAATCCATACGTGTAAATCCGCACAACGTTCCATGTGTCCAAAACCTCAAAATCATGTATCGATGATACTGGCAACATTTATCTCCGGTTGCTTTAGAGAAACCCCCACCTCAAATTTCTATTGTACGGAACTTCGTTTCAGATCCAGTGTTGTCTCCATGGTTTCATAGATTTAATTAGCTTAACAAACCTGTCACAAGGTCCTTTATTTTTTTGTCATGTGTCATTGTGTAACTAGTGGATCTTGTGCCCCGCTGAACGGGATTCGCCTCGCCAAAGGAGGAAAAAGCTCGTTGTAGTATACACACGTCAACATTTAACCTTGATATCGTGGCATTTATATTTTGACATTTTCGTGTCCATTTCCCATTATCTTTCCACTTACAGAGCTGCGGTTCTCTTGTCTGTTTGTCTTCCTTCTTTTATAACAATTAGAACATTCTATAACACGTGAGCAAGTAACCTGCCAAATCATAACATAAACAAAAATATGATGCGCCGTTTGTGTTGCTGGTCCCAATGAGGGCATTAAGATGTCAGTAGTCATTTCATGTCTTTACATTCCATGTCAACTTTATTGAATCTTTGTAGCTAAGGTTATCACCACTTGTGGCCAATCATCAATGCGGCTTGAAAAATTGAACGTCCTGCCTACTTGTTTAATTAAGTATTCGGTTCTGCTTTCACGGTACAATGCGCGGCTTTCCAGCGTTTTCCCGAAAAGTTGACGAGATTTTTTTTCCATTGCTCTTTCTGATTTTCAGTAAACAATTAGTATATAGGGGATGACGTAACATTTGGAGACCACTTTGCTTTATTAGTGAGTTGGTGAGTAGTACGGGTCCTACTTTATTGTACAGTTCGTGGGCCGATACTTTAAACAGAGGTCACAACTGTTGAAAACAATAGGCCTACACACCACTATCATTAAAGCTATCATTGCTAAAGCTATATCGAAAGGAATGTGCCAGAAGAAATAGAAAAATTCTACAAGAAAAAAAAAACATTAATTAATCCCTTTCTCTTCTCGTCTACCAGGCTACAAGCACAACAAGGAGGGCGCATTTGGCGAGTGGTGGACCAATGAAACAGCAGAAATATTTCATCAGCGTTACCAGTGTTTAATCGATCAGTACAATACATTTTTCTTCAAACTGGCTGGGCGGTTCGTAAGTAAAAATAATGCTAATCTTTTCTTCCTTACGGAGATGGATCCACCACACAAGATGATTCACTTCCAGGAAACCTGCTCCAACCATTTATATCCTCTTGAAGAGGCGGTTTATATAGCAATATGTTGTACATAATGAGTTTGCCAGCTACATATACAACCCCAGATTAGCCAAGTACGACATGCCTGAGGAATTATGCTAAATGAGATCTGCTAATCAGAGGCACATCTCCAATCCAACCTGCAAGTCTTGAAGGAAGAGCTGGAGAAGAGAGGGATGGTCATAAACAGCTCTAAAACAAAATCCATGGTGATATCACGAGAAGAAAGAAGACATCAGATTAAGCTGGGAGAACAGGTCCTGGAGCAGGTCGACCACTTTAAATACATCGGAGCTATTATAGACCGAAAGGGAGGCATCAAAGAAGAGTTGGCCACTCGAAAAGCCGCAGCTGGGAGACTTTTTCAGGCATAAATCGAGGATTCCTCAGCAAGAGAGAGAGGTTGGTATGAAAACGAAGATGGATGTATATCTCTCCACCTATGTCCCAGTTTTGACATATGGATGCGAGTCATGGGCAATGACTACAACCCACAAAAGCCAGATCCAAACCTCAGAAAAGAGGTATCTGAGGAAGGTGGTTGAAGTAACAAGACGAGACATGGTCCGCAACCAGACGATACGTCAAGGCCTAAAATCCCACCCCCTGCAGACCCAAGTAGTACAGTCCCAACTAAGATGGTTTGGCCATGTCTGCAGAATGGGAGAAGATCGGCTCCCACGACAAGCATGGGAAACAAAGTGCTAGGGATCCAGACCCCCAGGACGACTCAGAGTCCGCTGGGAGGACAACATTTGACCATCTTTGAAGGACCGAGGACTAGAATGGAACCAGGCCAACAGGAAGACAGCCGATAGGATAGTCCGGCGCTCTCTCTTCCAAATCTCTACACCTGACGGTAGAAGAGGAACGACTAAGTAAGTAAGAGATCTGCTGAAATGTAAAAATGATATTCCAGTGTGTGATTACCTGCATACAGATACCACCATCAGTTTTGACGTGTCTGTCTGTATGTATGTGTGTATGTATGTATGTATTACATCATATATATATATATATATATATATATATATATATATATATATATATATATATATATATATATATATATATATATATATATATATATATATATAATGGAGAACAATGGATTCTGAGATGTATGTATTTATATACTGTATATATTCGTAGCTGTCAGCATGCGACAGCTTCCACCCCCCAGGAAACGGCTTTGACAGGCCGGCTCAACTAGGTGAGGGTAGCCGACTGGTTATAAACCTTCGGTGAGTTAGGGTCTGCCTACCCATGCATGCGAAGACTGGATTCGGTAGACTGCGCGGAAGAAACCACCTGTTGGTTCAACGGGCATGACGGCGATTACCAGCAACGCGCTGTGGAGCGTAAGGAGCATGGCGAGGCACGTAGAAACCCCTGGTCATCCATTGCACCTGACTTCATCTCCAGTCGTCTTGACTTGTCTTGCCACTTGATTAAGATGGACCCAGGTGAGAGAGTGAGGTCGACGAATGGCGCAACTCTTCCTCACTTTAAACCAAATCACTGCGCAAGTCACTCTTTCATTCACTCATCCATCCACTCACAACAAGTCCTGTGGCGATGGGCGAGCGGCGAAGCGGCAGACGTGGGTGCGCTGGCAGTCGTAGTCGCAGACCTACACACAGGCGGCTCAGGCCATTTGGTCGTCTTCCACTGATCGGAGCAGCAGTGGGACTCGGCAGCCCCCTGAGTGACTGATCAGCCATCTTTAGGAAAGCACTGCTCACCTCCATGGCATGAGGAAGGGGCTAGAAAAGGTGCCCTAAACATTGCCTGCTCCACCATTACCTAACCAGCTTACCGTGGTTGATGGGTACCCTACTTCGGCGGGCGACACATAAGAAAAAGAAAGGACAGATTTTTTCCCCCTCATTCTAGGCGCATGGAATGTGCGCACTCTACTTGACAAAGACTTTAACGCAAACAGACCTGAGAGACGAACTGCCCTGATTGGGAGACAACTGGCCAGATACAACATTGACATAGCAGCACTGAGTGAAACTCGACTTGCAGGCGAGGGCCAACTTTGCGAAAAAGGTGCAGGTTATACATTCTATTGGAGCGGAAGGGGAACTGAAGAAAGACGAGAAGCAGGGGTTGGATTTGCAATCAAAACAGCACTTGTCGGCAAGTTAGCAGGGCCCCCAAAGGGAATAAATGACCGACTCATGACAGTCAAGATCCCCCTGCTTTATGGAAGGAAACATGCCACCATCATTAGCGCGTATGCACCAACTATGACAAACCAGGATGACGTCAAGGATAAGTTTTATGAAGAACTACATGCAGTCATTGCATCAGTTCCTAAAGCAGATAAGTTTATCATTCTTGGTGACTTTAATGCAAGAGTAGGCTCAGATAACATCTCCTGGAATGGCACTATCAGATAGTACGGCGTGGGTCGCTGTAACAGCAATGGACTTCTTCTCCTCCAGATTTGCGCAGAACATGACCTCCTTGTCATCAACACCATTTTTCGACTTCCTATCCGCAACCGGACCTCCTGGATGCACCCTCGCTCATAGCATTGGCACCTAATTGACTATGTAATTGTTAGGAAGAAGGACAGGCAAGATATCCGGGTGACCACGTCCATGTGTGGTGCCGAATGCTGGACTGATCATCGCCTCATTGTGTCTAAACTTAAAATTTGTATCCAACCAGCCAGGCGCCCTCAGGGGAAGAAAACTAAAAAAGGCTGGATGTCACCAAACTGAAGAAGACAAAAATCAAACAGTCATTTACTGACACCCTAGAAGACCGTCTCAAATCTATCTCGTTAGACGGCCAAAGTGCAGAAACAAATTGGCCAGCCCTAAGCGAGCAGATCTACAACACTGCTAGAGAGGTCCTGGGTCCCGCCATCAAGAAACAAAATGACTGGTTTGATGAGAACTCAGATGATATAAAGAAGATGTTGGCTGAGAAACACCATCTCCTTCTTCTTCTTTGATCCTTAGCCGCCGACCGTCAAAGCAGTCAGTGGCCATTACGCCTGGTGGCGTCTTGTAGGTCAACAACAAATTGATTCCACTTTGCTCGGTCGGCGGCCATCCTTCGTACAGTGCCCCAATTCTGGTTCATTCTTTGCATCTCAGCCTCCACAGTCCTCCGCCAAGTTGTTTTTGATCGGCCTCTCTTTCGTTTTCCTTCAGGGGTCCATAGCATAGCTGTTCTTGTGATGGCATCGGGTTTCACCTCTGAGGACATGGCCAACCCAGCTCTAGCGTCTGCCAGCTATGATGGTGTGCATGTCCTCTTGCTTGCTCCGAGTAAGCAGATCTTGGTTGGTGATGGTATTCGGCCAAAAAATTCGGAGAATTTTTCTTAGGCATGTTGTGTGAAAAGAGGACAATTTCGACATTTCCTTCTCTGTAACTCTCCAGCTCTCCGCGCCATAGAGAAGCACAGAAAGTACACAGCTCTGATATAATCCTAATTTTGTGCTTGTGCGGTACTGATAGGACTTCCAGATGTTGTTTGGTTGCTATAATTGAGCGTCATGACCTCTGTCTTCTTTAGGTTGATGTTCAAGCCCACCTGCTGGCTATCCGTTTTTTCCTGGATGTGTTCATGTGAATGTGCTAGCAGTGCAATGTCATCTGCATATTCTAGATCTTCCAATGTAGAAAATGTAGTCCATCTTATTCCTCTTGGATTGCCCTCTGTTGTCTGGTGCATCACCCAGTCTATGACTGTTAAAAATAGAGTGGTTGATAAGGGGCAACCCGGTCGTACTACTGTCTTTACTTCATAGGTTACGTTGCTCTGCCCAATGCTACACGTAAAGTTGGCATAGAGGCTTTTTTATAATTGACACTATGCAGCTTGGAATTCCATAAGCCCTCAGTATTTTACATAAACTGTCCCTATGTATACTGTCAAACGCCTTTTCAAAATCAACGAAATTAATGTACAGCTGTCTTTGCCATTCTGAGCACTGCTATATAATGTTCCTGAGGGTAAATATATGGTCTACACATCTTCTGTTCTTTCTAAATCCTGCTTGTTCTTTCTTCAGTTTGTGGTCTACTGCTTTTGAGATTCTCTGTATAATTATCCTTCCTAGTATTTTGCTGGGAACTGAGAGAAGAGTTATTCCTCTCCAATTACACTGGCTAACAAAAAAAAATTTTTTTTTCTTTCTCTAACATTTCTATGTTTTTCTGGTCAATTTTAATGCGCTGTTTTTAAATCTGCAAACCGTTTTTCTCTATCAGGTCGGGATCTCTAGAAATATGCAATTGAAGTTTTTTAACAACGCATACAGTATTACAACATCATTCGTACAAGAAGTATAACAGTTATGTAGGCTTGAATTTCTTTGCAGTCGATTTTCGTCGGTGAATGGCATGTGGTACATCACGATGAAGCATCCAACAATAATCGGAAAGCATGGTCACACTCCACCGTCCTTGATAACGTGACTCCATTACGGCGATATCTTGATGGAATCGTTCTCCATGTTCATCGCTGACTTCGCCAAGGTTGTCAGGGAAAAAGTCAAGATGCGAATCGAGCAAATGGATTTTGAGGGACATGTTACAGCCCATTATTCTGTATGCATCTATGCACTGCTTAACAATATGCACATATTCGACAGATTTGTGATTTCCCAGAAAGTTATCGACGATCGATTTGAATGCCATCCATGCGCGAAGTTTACTACCATGTAACAAGTTCTCGAATTGTTTGTCTCCAATAACTTTCCTAATCTGAGGTCCTACAAAGATACCTTCCTTTATCTTTGCATCGCTAACTTGCGGAAACTTTTCTCGAAGATAACTGAAAGCTTTGCTCGTTTTATCTAACGCTTTTACGAAATTCTTCATGAGCCCCAACTTTATATGTAACGGTGGTAAAATGATGCTGTCTTTGTTAACTAATGGCTCGTGTATTACATTTTTATGCCCGAGCTGCATACGATCCCTGATAGGCCACACCTTTCTTGCATAATGTTCCTGTCTGTTGCGGCTGTCCCATTCACATAGGAAGCAACAAAATTTAGTATACCCAGTCTGCATGCCCGTGAGAATTCCAATGACCTTTAGGTCTCCACAAATCAGCCATTGGTAGTCATTGTACTTTATTTTTGCCAAAAGTATAGCCATATTGTCATAAGTTTCTTTCATATGAACAGAGTAGGCGTCTGGAATTGATGAAAATAAATTTCCATTATGCAATAACACGGCTTTTAGACTAGTCTTGGAAGAGTCGATGAAAAGTCGCCATTCGTTGACTATGTGCTCATGACCGAGGTGCACCATTAGACCGTTTACATCTTTGCAATAGCAAATGTCATCATCCATCTCAAAGTATTGAACAAGATCTCTGTGTCTATGACGAAATTTAGATATCGGAGTATTGGGCGCTAAAAGATTCCATTCTTTGAGTCGAGAACCGAGTAATTCCGCTTGTCCTTTGGTAAGAGCGAGATCACGTATTAGATCTGAAAGTTCTGAATGGTTAAGTGAACACCATCATTCACCGGTATATAATCCGAGCCAGAATTAGTTTCTAAAGCAGGTAAACTATCACTTTCTGATGGTTCATTCACGTCCAACGGATATTGTTCTAGTGGAACTGGGAACGGACACGTGATTGGATCATGAGGCACTGGTTTCGAAACCGATTCAATATTTGGATAAACCACAGACTTTCTAGTTTGAAAAGTGAAACCATGGATATTTGTCAAGCGGAAGTAACAATCAGCGTGATTTGTCGGTTCACGCCGTATTACTGGCACTCCAAAAGGCAACGACTTATGCTTTGGCGATTTTCGTAACCAACCTGCCAATGTATTTGCACAAGTCGAACAAACTGCATTTGGCTTCCAAGATTTATTTGCATCAACAACTTTCGAATCGAAATAAAGTTTATATGCTTTCTTCAGTAATGGTGTAAAGTTTTTCTGGTGAACACGATCGGTAAAATATCCGCACACGTAACAGAACAGATCAGCCGAATTTCTACAACTTCTAGAAGCCATATTTCGCTCAGAATTGTTTCAAAATACAGTAACTATTTGAAAAATAGCGTAACATATGACATGCATCTTTTAGCAGTATAAAAAGTAGAATTATTTTGCATTTTATTAATTTTTAATAAGTTATATAGTAAAAATGAAACGGAGCAAATAACGGTTTCCCAAAAAAATATTTATTCACAAATATCTTAAGAACCCGATGTGATAGAGATAAATGGATTTCAAATTTGAAATCAGCGCAAGAAACTGACCTCATAACACTTATTCTTATATAAGAAAGAAAAATGTTGTTTGTCAGTGTTATTGCAGTCTGCAAGATCTCCCTTCTTGGGCAATTTGACAATTATTCCTTTACTCCACTCTGTTGGTGTTGTTCCTGCTTTCCAGACTTGTGCAAATAGTGGTTCTAATAGTTCTGCTGCTAGCTCTGGATCTGTCTTAAATAGCTCTGCATTTAAGTTATCATGACCAGGAGCTTTTCCATTCTTTAACCCTTTGATTGCTGTGATGATTTCTTCTTTTCGTGGGATGTCTGTATTAACATCTAGATCATTTTCAGCCTCAGGAACATTCAATTGTGTCTCTGGTGATTCCTTATTCAGAGTTTCTCTGAAATGCTCTGCCCATTTTGTTTCCTGTCCCTCTACTGTCGTGATGACATTTCCGTGCTTATCTCTTACTAATGTAATATTGTTTGCACCTCGTTTTCCATTGATGATTTTAGTTATTTTGTATACTGTGCTTTGTTCATTTCTCAGTGCTGCCTCTTCTGCTTGTCTTGCCAGGTCATCTAGAAATGTCCTTTTGTTAGCACGGGTTTGACGTTTAACTTCCTTGTCCAGCTGACTGTACTGTTCACTATATATTGCCTTTAACCTGGAAGACTTAGCTTCTGTTTTCTTTCTTTTCATTTCCTTCCTCTTCGCTATGGTGTTTATCGTATCTGGTGTTATCCAGTCTTGGCTCTTTCTTTCCTGGAATCCCAAGCATGACTTGCTGCTTTCCTTGTATATTGTTGAGATGGTGTTGAATCTCTGGTCAACATCATCAGTCTCTGTAATTGCATAAAGCATATTTATTAAATGATCCAAAATCTACATCTAAGAAAGACGCTTTCAACAACATGCACTGGACCTCATCCAATTGTGGCTCAGCTAGGCGTCGGAGTCTCTGATCTAGGATTCTAGAGTAGATTTTACCAGAGACACTAAGAAGGGATATGCCTCTATGGTTTCCACATTTTCGATTGTCACCCTTTTTGAAAATTGGTGTTATGATGGCAATCTACCCGTCCTTTAGTATGGTCTTGTTGGACCACGCTGCCTGTAGGACCCTTAAGAGTAATAGGTTGCCTGATGCTCCCATGTATTTAACCATTTCTGGTGTTATTATGCCCTGCTGCTTTGCCCATCTTGATTTTCTCCAGTACTGCCTTCAGTTCTTCCATCGTTATGTCATCTTCATCACCATTTGTCTCCTCGTCTGTGCTAGTGGTTATCGTTTCTGATGCTTGACCTTGCTCACCATCAAGGAGCTCTGAGAAATATTATTTCCATCTTTGCATTACTTTCTTCGTGGCAGTAAGCATTTTGCCTTGCTTGTCCTTTATAAATTGGAGAGGGCATTGTTTTTCCTTCCTCATGTTCTTTAGGGTCTTATAGAACAATTTCTGGTTTTCTTGCGCATCTTTTTCTAGCTTTTCTCCAAATTCTTCCCAGGATTAATGAAATACAATAATTAGAATTGGGAAAACTTTCATACCTGCCTCTGTTTGACAGAAAAGCTCACGTTAAGGCCGGTTGCATCACTATAACAAGATAGAAATACGCCGAAAATTAGAATGTAAAATAATGTGACATTAAAAGAAGTCAAAAACAGAATTGTCAAAAAGCACTGGACACATGGGCGGTAACTGTGCTTATAAAACAAATGGGCTTGGGGCTTGAAAATTTAAAACGAGATAAGTAAAAAGACACAACCTGCCTAAGGAAAATTCTTTGACTCTTTTGGTCGAACATCATCATCTACTAAGAGCTGCTTACTCTGAGCAAACACAATGATATGCACACTATCATTGCGAGCAGACTCAGAAACAGGGTTGGCCACGCCCGCAGAAGAGATCTCGATGTTATCATATGAACTGCGATGATACGGACCCCAGAAGGGAGATGAGAGAGAGGCAGACGAACTAAATATCCTGGAGAACTATGAAGACTGAGATGCAAAGCATGAACCCGAGTTACGGCACTGCACGAAGTATGGTCACATACCAAGCAAAGTGGAAACAGTTTGTTGCTGCCCAACAAGAGGTCACTTGGCGTGATGGGAACTGACCACTTTGTTAGTCTAGGGCTAAGGTTCCAAGAAGAAGTAATACAAACAGTATGCATGCGAGTGACAAAAAAACATTACAATTTAATGTAATATGTTAATTTTTTGGCAATGTTTTGTCAACAGGTCAATGGTATTGCAACTGCTGGTGAGAATATTGCTGACAACAGCGGTCTGAATCTTGCATTTCGGGTTAGTACAAAATCTAGCTGATCGATAATATTATTTGCTCATGTCCCAACCCACGCAGGTAGCAGTCCCGAATCAAGAGGATTAAACAAACCACTTGTTCTGTTACAAATAACTTGGGCGCACAAATGTTTAACACGCACGCGCAAGAGAATAAAATGACCAAAAAAAATAATAGAAGAAAGAATATGAGTATCTTAAGAGCCGAACTGGTCGACATTGCAAGAATTGTGCGGAGATCTGGGACTGTCAAAAACGTAAAGGATCAATACAACTAGCTGTCTCCAAGGTCACACATTGGGTGCTGGCTGCCTCTAAATCCCAGCACACTGGGTGTTCCCAAATCCGTATCACAGGTTTAGAGGTGCATGACATCCTCCTATCCTGGTGGTGCCTTTCACCGTGTACATTGATTGAGGATTCCTAAGTCCCTCTTCACGCTTGCGTAATACTAGTGACAATATTAATAGTAATAATAATAATAATAGCCCTTCAGTCATAACTGATTATGGGAATGCGCTCATCAGGTGACAGCCGTCAGTTGCTTATTTTTCGACGTTTTCTCCTCTCTTCGGCTTGTTGTGTGTGCTTCTTTTCGCCCAATCTAAGGTGGCGCCGTAAATAGCATCGACACTTGGTGCGACCGGAAGCTTCATCCTCCCACGTTACTGGATTTATGTCCTGTGCCCTCATATCTCTCTTGCACACATCTTTGCAAATCAGCTGCGGACACACAACTGTTCTTTTGCCATCTGCTAGTTGACCGTACAAGATATCTTTCTGGATGCGACCATCTTCCATGCGGCGGACATGGCCAAGCCAGCGTAGTCTGCGCTGTCTAAGCAGTGTATACATGCTTTGAAGGCTAGCACGTGACAACACCTGAACATTTGTCACTTTATCTTTCCACGAGATGCCGAGAATGCGGCGTAGACACCGTAAATGGAAGGTATTGAGCTTTCTTTCTTGCTTAGCATAAGTTGTCCAAGTCTCGCTGCCATATAGGAGAGTGCTAGTGACGCAGGCGTTATATACCGCAGCCTCGGTCTTTATTGTGAGTTTGGAGTTTCCAAAACACGCGATGTGAGGCGGGCAAATGCAGCAGCAGCTTTGTCAATGCGGCTGTCAATTTCTGTGTCCAGTGAGAGTTTGTCATTGATGGTAGACCCCAAGTATGTGAAGTGGTGCACGACTGCCAATTCGCAGTTATCGATAGTGATAACTGGTGCTGCACCGGCATCCTGACTCAGCACATTCGGTTTCTTTAGACTTATTGTGAGGCCAAAGTCCTTGCATGCTTTAGTGAAGCGATTCATCAAGCTCTGAAGCTCTTGTTGGCTTTGGGTGACGACTGCAGCATCATCAGCGAACAACAAGTCCCTTATGGTGACCCTTCTGATTTTTGTTTTCGCCTTCAGCCTTGAAAGATTAAACAGACGGCCGTCTGACCTAGTGTGAAGGCATATTCCTTCAGTTGCATCTCTGAATGCATGTTTCAAGAGTAAGGCAAAGATCCCGAAGAGGGTCGGAGCCACAATACAGCTTTGTTTAACGTCACTTCGTATGTCAAAGGGCTGTGATGTGCTTTCCCCATATTGGACTGTTAACTTCATTTCGTAATGGAATAACTTTATTGTTTCCAGCAATTTAGCAGGGCAGCATATTTTCAGGAGGATTTTGAAGAGTCCATCCCTGCTAACCAGGTCAAATGCTTTTGTGAGGTCTATAAAGGCGATATATAATGGTCTTTTCTGCTCTCTTGATTTTTCCTGAAGCTGGCGGAGAGAAAAGTTTATGTTGATCTACCAGCTCGGAATCCACACTGTGACTCTGGATATATGCGCTCAGCTAACTTGTGCAGTCGAATTAAGATAACTCTGGCAATAACATTACCAACAATACTAAGAAGAGAGATGCCTCTGTAGTTATTGCAATCACTTCTGTCTCTTTAATTTGTATACAGTGTTACAATCTTGGCATCTCGCATGTCTTGAGGAATAGTAGTCTCTTTCCAGCACTGGCACAGCACCCTATGCAGGGGATGTAATAGCGTGCGCATACAGCATTTGAATAAATCAGGAGGAATCCCATCACTGCCTGGTGCTTTGCCAGAGGCCAAGCTATCAATGGCCTTGCTGAGTTCCTCTAATGTTGGTTCGGCTTCCAGCTCCTCCATATTGGCGGGCATTTGAAAGCGTCAAGGGCTGCAGGCGTAACGGTATTTTCTTTAGCGTAAAGCTCAGAGTAGTGCTCGACCCACCTCTCCATCTGCTTACCCTTATCGGTTAGCTTCTCTCCGCTGATGGTTTTTAGCGGCGCCGTCTTGCTTTTTTGGGGGACCAAGGGCTTTCTTTATACCGTCAAACATTTGTTTAATGTTGCCTGTTTGCGCTGCCGTCTGGATGCTCTCACTGAGCTGGAGCCAATAGTAATTTGCACAGCATCGAGCAGTTTGTTGAACTTTGCTTTTCGTAGCCTTCAGGATCTGTTGGGATCTAGCTCTCGGTGTCCGTTTGTATTCATTTGCATCACTGCCATTAACATCACTGCATTAGCTTCAATGACAGGTGTCATCACATCTGATGAAGCATCGAACCAGTCATTTGAATTCGCTGTTATCTTACCAAAGGTGGCAAGTGCAGTACTTTGAATGGTGTTCCGTAGATGCTCCCAGTTCTCTGTAACAGTATCACCCTGCTGTGGGCTACTAATGGTCGCAGTAAATTGAGCGATCATGACAGGGTCTGACATCTTGCTGGTATCAATGCGTTGGTTCCCTTCATGTCTGCCTCGATGGCGTTTTCTTGGTTGTGCTCTGATTTTACAGCAAACCAAGGAGTGATCTGTATCACAGTCTGTACTATGGTATGAGCGCGCGGAGAGCACAGACCTGTTAAGTGGCCTTCTGACGAGGATCAGATCCAGTTGGTGCCAGTGCTTGGATGTTGGGTGTCTCCATGACACCTTGTGCTGGGGTTTTGCTTGAAAGTAGGTGTTGGTCACGCAGATGTCATGAAGGACACACAACTCTAAGAGCCGTTGTCCATTTTCTTTCATCTTGCCAATACCAAACCTGCCCAGACATGAAGGCCATGAAACATCGGCACCCACTCTAGCGTTAAAGTCACCAAGAAGAACAAGCTGTTATTGGCTAGGCATGCTTTTGATGCCTGCTGCTAGATTCTCATAGAACTCATCTTTAGCTTCTGAGGCAGAGTACAGAGTAGGAGCATACACACTGACAAGGGCGAAGGGACCTGCATTAGTTTGCAGGCGGAGCGTTAACAGGCGTTCTGATCCATTCTCGCCTGGTTCAACCATTTTAGTTAGCGATTTATTTACCGCAAAACCTACTCCGTGTTCTCTAGTTTTATTAAGGTCTTTCCCTTGCCAATAAAATGTGTAGTCCTTCTCACTCACCATTCCAGAGCCTGCCAGGCGCGTTTCCTGAAGGGCAGCTATATCCACCTGAAGTCGTTTAAGCTGTTTATTGATTATGGCTGTCTTTCTCCTGTAGGTTTTAGGATAGTCCAGTCAACAAAGTCCGGACGTTCCAGCATCCCAATCTGAGAGTTAGCTCATTTCTATTTCGATAATTGCATGGTGCAAAATTTTCCTTCCACTGTTCGGGTTTGACCCTAATCCCCATGCACCCAATGGGGAAAGCAGACACTGGCGGGACAACGCCTTATTGACTGGGGGCTGCCCAGCTTGAAGCGGGCGGTAGCTGTCCAGTGAGATCCTAGAACCTCTCTCACTGTCGGGAGTAGCCTCTGGCGCCATACTCTACGTCAATCGGGCAAAATGCTTATAACCGGTAACTGCTACTTCCCGTGTTTTGCCGACACCTATAGGGTGAAGCACGAGTGTCCGCTCCAGCGCGCGAGCTTGGGCACAGTAATATGGAGATCAAACTGTTGCCCATGCAGCATGTTCCCACTCTCCACGCAGCTGTTAGATCCAAAGGAACGGCAGTAGCCGATACAGTTTGGTACCAGCCACGTCGCAGGAGTTGCCAGAATAATGTCGAATCATCATTAGACTGCCTTAGGGACTCCGACTCCGGATTTATCCTCAGTGTTTACTTCCGAAGCCAATCCCATAAATGGATATTCCCGCAAGGCAGCGGTGGTTTGAACTCAAAGTTCCTTCTCTTAGATTATCTGCCAACCAAGGATTACTTGCCCTATCTGCCCGAAGCTTCTGGATTTAAGACGCCAGTCCCTCGCCTTCGCCCCTTCTCCCGTCAGTGGAAACAGTTCCGCCGGGCTCAAATTGAGCCTCACGTGAAGGCCGGGAGCTGGATAGTAATAATAATAATTAAGAAATACTGTATAATTGAAACAAAGGAGAGAAAAATCAAAGCGGATCATAAATAATAAATATAAACAAACACAGCTTTGAAAAAAAAAAAACCACAACTACTCATAATTAAGTATAAACAATAAAGTAATACAAACAACATGTCACGTGATAACTACCAATAAGAAAAATAGAAAACAAAACATGATCATTTGAAAAGTTACCACCAGCAGGATTCAACTGCAAATAACGATATGTTTTCAGATTAACGCAAAACTGAAAATAACATGACAATAAATAACCGACAATAACCGAAATTAATCGGAACTATTGTTTCTGATTTTTTTCCGACTTTAAATTTCCCGGGAGTCGGGAAGACCGTTTGGGTATTTCTCTGGATATCACTAGACCCGGGAATATACATACAGAATATAACCTATTATGATCACCGTACGGTGAAGAAATTTATAAATTTTAGGATTGAAAAATAACAAGATTTATGTCATCTGTCTTATTTTTATATTTTTTGTTGTTGGTACACCTTTGGAGGTAAACTAAGGAAATAATAATAAAGTTCCGGATTTAATTCAACTTCTTGGTCAAATCAATTTATAAATTATCATCATTTTTGTTCGTTTCTTCTCGTTTTTCATCTTCTTTCGTTTTCCTTGTCGGTGACGAGATGTCGCCGAAGAGTCTGTTCATTCATTCTCCCGTTAAAGAACATAAAAAAGGTTTTTAACAGAAGCAAAAGTTTTCTTATCTTTTTATGCTCTCTTGATGTTGGAGGTATGTGAGTATGGTAATAATTTTCTTCCCTCGTCGTTCTTTGATTCCTTTTAGAAGAACTTCATACATATCTTCCACTAATTGGTTATTCAAAACTGAAACCATTTTCTCCCAATTAGAAATAGAAAACAGAAAAAGATCGGAAAATATTGAACACAACTTTTGTTCCCGAACTGACCTGAACTGCGTCGATTAACAGCGAATTGTTTCTGGTTAGATCATGATTCATTCATGCGCCAAACAAAATCCAAGCCAAAATAAGCGAGAAAAGATTTGTGCTTCTAAGATCTATTGAAAAATACGAATTTTATATCGAAAAAGCAAATTTCAAAATTTCCCGGGTTCCGTCCAGTGTTGCCCGGGACTCGGCAGATCAAAACTTTTCAAAATGTCCCGGGAATTCCCAAACTAGAAACCCTCGTCTGAACATGGTAGATCAAAATGGTAGATCAGCTGAGACAAATGATCATCTGATGCTAGTTCGCTCTCCTCCCATTTCCTTTAAAAAAAAAACACACACTTCTTCTTCATACACGTTCAGAGGTCAACTTAAATACGTTTAACAAAAGCGATGAACAGCCTGTAGCTGTTGGCATCTCCGCAGAGTTTGTCCAGGAATGGTACTTGTCACGATGTTATTTTTTTTCTTTTGTCTTCACATGTTGGGAACTTTTACAGCACACCTGTTCGAAATTCGTCTTTTCCTTTAACTTACCTTTTCTTACTGAGCACAGTCTGTTCAAATGTTTTTTCCAAAGCTGTGAATTTGTTCTGAACAGTACACTTCAATTATTTCTTTCTATCCCGCGATTTTGATGAGCCATGAAATGGTACATTATTCTCAAAACTGCGACGTGGTTCTCCTGTTTTAATTATAGCTGTATTTCCTCGTGTCTGCTGTTTTATACAAGATAAAATAACTTTATTTGGTGGTTTAGTTGTGGTTTGGTTTTAAGAACTATCTTCAATGCAAACGGACAGCGCCGTCAGTGCTCCGATCTCCTCCCTTAGATCACTCAAGGAGAATCTCAGCACAGTACACGAACTCCGTAGCACTGGTGAGAATGTCAGTGTGTATATATAAGAATCACACATTCTGTGGTGGGTAGGTTTCTAATTTTCTTTTTCAGGGCAACGGCCTTACGGCCTAATCTTTACGATTTCCAACTTCTGTGAGCTTTTTAACATTCTTGAGGTTAAAAATGACCTAGATATTAATACAGACGTTCAAAGAAAAAAAGAAATTAGAACAGCTATCAAAGGGTTCGTCATAGGTTGCGTCTCCTTTGCTCTGCATTGATGGTCCAACAATGGCCAAAACCTAGAGTATATAATTGTTATGATTAAAATTCATAACGATTATGTCGGTATAATAGATTGCCATTGACCAGCGTTTGATAGTGAACGGACTGGACAACTACATATTACGGCAGTTGCCTTTGGGGGAGAACTGATTTCATGGAGCTTTGTGTCAAGTATAATAAACTGCATATTTGTGAATTGTGAAGGAGGTGTTTGTCAGCTCATTGCAGTTATGCTGATTCGTGTTGTTGTACTATCCCTTAGTGTATACTTTGGCCATGGAGACCTTCTACGGAACTTTAAATAATACGACACGCATCAATAATGTGGGTCTTCAAAGGTATCTAGATTACTCTTGGCAGAGATACAGATAGAAGGATGATGATGCTTCTACCTCGAGGGAGTTTTCATGAGATAACTCAGAAATCAAGAACAATGCTGAATTGGGCTGAGCAATTGTTACTTTGTATCTGCCCGACACTGTGTATGAAGAATTATTATGTATTTTAGCTCGTTCAAGCCTCCAATATTAATTCAGGGAAATCTGAATTTAGTAGCTCTATTTTAAGTGTATTTAAGATGACCTAGACATACGGGTGCATTACACTCAAAAGGATTAAATCAACTATAAATGTGTATGTATACAAATAAAAAATGTAATAATCAATTATAGTTAATAGTGTAAAATGAGTAATTCTCTTTTTTAAAACGTTTATCATGACATGGTGATTTTATGGATATTGGGGGAATTTTCTTAAAAACTTTCACTTGGCAGCTTTTAATTTGTACTTAGCTGCCAGTAAGTTTGGTTTCTGCTTCACCCGAGGGTTGGTTCTTTGCAGGTTTTGACACATTCCAAGGAATAGCAGGAATTAATCAGGAAGCTGGTCCAACGTCTTCAAGACTTGTCTGATGATGGTGTCTAGCGTTGACAGCAGGCCAGTTATAACACACACTTTGTTCCAGAGATAGTACCCTCAACTGGTACCTTACTTACTTAGTCGTTCCCCTTCTACCGTGAGGTGTAGAGGTTTGGAAGAGAGAGCGCCAAACTATCCTATCGGCTGTCTTCCTCCTGGCCTGGTTCCATTCTAGTCCTCGGTCCTTCAAAGATTGTTTAATGTTGTCCTCCCAGCGGACTCTGGGTCGTCCTCGGGGTCTGGATCCTTAACTCTTTGTTTCCCATGCTTGTCGTGGTAGCCGATCTTCTCCCATTCTGCAGACATGGCCAAACCATCTTAATTGGGACTGTTCTACTTGGGTCTGCAGGGGGTAGGATTTAAGGCCTTGACGTATCGTCTGGTTGCGTACCATGTCTCTTCTTGTTACTTCAACCACCTTCCTCAGATACCTCATTTCTGAGATTTGGATCTGGCTTTTATGGGTTGTAGTCATTGCCCATGACTCACATCCATATGTCAAGACTGGGACATTGAACTTGTACCACCGACCTAAAATCTCTTTAGGAATACTGACTCCTGGCTCAGAGCAATAGTTAAGGCAACTTGTTTAAGATGCCTCTTATACGCGGTCTGGGGTATTACTTTAAATTAGGCTTCCACTGTGACGTTGTGTTTTCAGATTCCTAGGATTCCGGCTCTTTGTGTTAATGTAGGTAGAGTTTTCCTGGTATATAAGTCCACAAGATGCTCAAACAAGGTCCGGTCCAATAAATGTGTCAGATTATATTGCAACTTTCGTCTCACGCACGTGGTTGTTACTTTTTGACCAGGCTCCAATCATAAGTCTTGTGAATAACATTTAGAATTGCCCAGCCAATTATATTCAATCATGCATTCTATGATAACTTTCCTCATAGAATTTTCTGCATAACTCATGCGTTTGTAAATTTCAAACGGTCATTTTCCGTATAAGGAGTGTATATTACCGTCAATTCTCGGTAATGACTACCACTACAACTTCTTACATTATCACAAGTAATGTCTTCGTAACAATTCTGTCAGGAAGCGATTACAACATTTCCGTCGTCTTCAGATGTGTGTATACAATATGTCACCACCTGGATAATTTACTGCCCTGTACGTTTGCAAACAAACATTCATCGTGCGACCAGCTGGCTTGTGTTCTCTTTACAAGAGAAATTAAGAAATCACAACAGCCGTATCAGCGCTAAATGAACTTGCTGGGGCGAACTTTGTGTTAATCCGGCGCGCCCATGTTTGGTACACGAGAATTTTATCAACATGACTGTCGGTCAATATTGCATCACCTGTCTACTCTCCCAGCAGGGATGGTTAGGTCAACAAACATGACGAATTATTATAGGAAGAAGAGTAAACAGTGACTCAAATCTACCACTACTGCAGGAGAGGAAAAGAGAGCAAACCAATTTATGTGACAGGGTTGAAGAATGGAAAAGTTCCTGGTCACAACATCTTCAGCACAGAACAATTTAAAATTGATCCTGAATTATCAACAGAACACCTAGAACCACTCTTTGCACAAATGTAGCAAACAGAAGCAACACCACTGACAAAGTTGTTATTTTATTCCCGTTAATGATATCCACCAAAAGGATAAATATAAGTGGATGGAAGCAGACATCATCATCATCAGTTGATAAGATCTCTATGGTGTTGTTTGCTCCACTGTAGTGTATGGAATGTCAACTTGACCTACGCAGTGGTGTGTAGACATGGATTGAGTGTATAATGTGCGAATGATAATAAGGGTTCGTGGTGTTGACAAATGTTCTTTTCTCACACTCATGTATGGCTGGAAGTCATCGACACCAACGACTGTGTACCTTTACTAAAGTTTAATTGGACGTACACACTCGACAGCACAGATAGTGACAAATCACAGGTTGGCATAATACATCATGGTACAGTGGATAACTGGTCTTGCAATGTTATGTTACATGGGCACTCATGTAGAATAATATTATAATGGACTGTCAGTAGCCAAGCACTCAGTATTGCCCATATATATATATCAACTGAGTTTACTGACAAAGCACGTCAGATTATAAACAATATCCAAGATGGCTTCTACCTAATCTCGTCTAGCGAAGATTCTTTAACATAAGGTTCAGCACAGTTTTTTTCATATAATAATATTGAACCGCTAGCAATGGGTTCTCATGTGTAGCAGTGATCTCTGGACTAATCAAGCGATAATACGGGCATCCCTTTTCTCTTCTTGAAAGTCACTACATGTTTGGTTCCAAGATGGCTTCACTCGTGAGCTGTCACTCACGTTTGGATACAGATAATGAATCTGTCCTAAAGTTAGTCATTCATTAAATCTTCCATTGCTCTGTAGATTTGATCATGAACACTTGACTGCAATCTACAGGATATAGTGCTGCTAGGAATCGAAGTCGTTTTCATCGAGTCAAATATATTCTCTTAGACATTCAAATCGTACCTATCGAAAATGGTGGCTTCGTACGAGAGTTCATAAGAGTGTCTATTATTACCTTGGTATCAGAAATATGATTCTGCCATTCCTTGGCAATACGAATAAACACTGGGGTAAAGCATACACGATAGGTCTAGACGACTATCACTTTCCCCACAAATACTGAGATCACTTTTTCCCCGGCGACAAGCCGACATAGAAGACACAGTCCCTATCAGGACGAAGCCAAATCACACCACACTCTAGCGACACATCCGCCGAATAGCCTTTGACCTCTCTAGAGACAACAGAACATATAGTTCGACTTAGATATGTAAAGATATACAGATATAAGACAGACTCGTCCTACTCAGACAAACAATACACATAAATTCAGGCCATAGATATTCTGAAGCAAGAACAATCTATTACTACCCAAACAAAGAATAAATCGCAGAAAACTGGATTTATCCGCGGAGTTCGATCGAAAGAGCCGACACAACTTTCAAGGGAAGTAACTCAATAATGACTTTTCCTTAAGCACTATTTTGTTTACAAAATATTTGCGAACATAACAAGTATACCAATGTATAATATTGTAAGATATCAAAGACTGCACGTAACAGTCTTACCACACCTCCCGGGAAAAAAAATGGAACATTTTTTTTTTTTTTTGAAATACATCTAGGAGCAACGTACAATAGGCTCACAACGCATGAATAATGCGCAGATGAAAATATCAGGAATACCTATAACGCCTAATATGAGGCTAAGTCGACTTATGGAGCGACTGGTGAGAATGTGTCTCATAAACTGAGAGAAATTATTTCTCTACAAGTATATTTTTCCAGGAAGGTGTCATCAAAGTATAATACAATTCTGGCAATTACACAATGCCTAAAAAATTCATATCATCATTTCGTATTAGATATCTTAAATTTATGATTTATGAAGAAACAATCATCAAAGCACAGCGGTGAATAAACATCAATGAACCGCTATGTAGTGATACAATCATTATATTATTAAATTACAAATGTGTATCTATCATGATATAGAAAAGGAACTACTATAGAACTAGACATATCAAGAAGTCTAAGCCCTAATAGTTATGTGGAATCATGTGGGCATCTTGACAGAATGTCTGCCATCACATTATCTGATCCACGAATAGCTCGCACAGAGAAATGAAAAGGTTGAAGAGCAATTGCATATCGAGTAGACCTCGAGCTCTTCAAATTCTTACTCTGTATAGCAGTAAGAGCTTTTTGGTCGGTTTCTACTATGAAATGTGCGCCTAGAAGGAATCTCTGTAGTTTGAGGATCGACCAAACCATAGCTAATAGCTCACGGTCTAAAACCGAATAATTCCTTTCTGCCGCATTAAGTTTTCTGGAAATATACATTACAGGATGCAGAGTTCCAGAGTACTCTTGCATTAGTGCCGCTCCAATCCCAGTGGATGAAGCGTCACTACGAAGAACGAATGTCTTATCTTTAGTGGGTAGCACTAAAATAGGTGGTGTTGAAAACAGTGTTTTAATCTTATCCAGAGAGCATTGGCATTCCTGAGACCAGTGGACCACATTAGGCGAACCTTTCTTTAGAAGTGTTGAGAGAGGTGCCATGATAGAGGATAGATTCTGAATGAATCTGCCATAAAATTGAATAAGACCTAACAGACTTCTCACCTGTTTTTTAGTCTTAGGGATTGAGATGTTAAGTATCTTACTAGTATTATGGTCCTCTGTCTTTAGGAAACCATGACCAACTCGGTGGCCTAGGAAAGAAATTTCGCTAAAACCAATATAGGCTTTAGAGGGTTTCGCTGTCAGGTTGTGCTCACGCAAAGTAGACAGCAATTCATCTAACCCTGAATAGTGATCTTCCCAAGTATCGCTGAAAAGACAGATGTCGTCTAGATATGCAATGACATCTGACCGATAAGATAGGATTCGGCGCATCATGCGTACGAATGTAGCTGGTGCGTTCATAAGACCGAAAGGCATAAAATTCCATTGGAACAAACCTCTAGGTGTTGAAAAAGCCGTGAGAGGTTTGGCGCGTTCAGATAAAGGAACTTGCCAATATCCTTTAGACAAATCAAGTTTAGTGAAAAAATGAGATTTGGAGAGTCGAGTAAGTAGCTCTTCCAGTAAAGGCATAGGTTCGGCATCGAACTTCGTTACTTGATTCAATTTTCGATAGTCAACGCAAAGACGTATGTTATTGTCTTTTTTACGCACAATAACCATCGGCGAAGAATATGCAGAGGTGGATGGTTCGATTATTTTCAAATCTATCATCTCATCCAACTCTTTCTCGACCTGTGCTTGAAAATGTATAGGTATAGGATAAGGTCTAACCCTAATAGGAGTATGGTCAGTTAGAACAATGTCATGTTCAATGACATGCGTTTGTCCAGGGATGTCAGTGAGTACATCCTGAAATGTTTGCAACATAGTTGAAACTTGTCGCTGTTCTCCTAGAGACAAATCAGGAGAGACAGTAACGTTCTTCCATGATTCACTGGAATGAAGTGGGATCATTGGAAGAGGAAGATTTACATCTGAAAAACTTGTTTCCTCATCCTGTATCACGGACAGTGATGAGTAATGACCATGTTGTACTGGAGAATTGTCCGTTGCTTGGAAAATGGGTTGCAAATAATCCGGACGTTCATGGAATTCAGTAAGCATATTGATGTGGAAGGTTTTATGCTTCCCATCAATATCGACAATATAGTCGACATCGGAAATTTTCGATATTATATCGTACGGACCTTTCCAAGAAATAAGTAATCTGTTTTCCCTACAAGGTAGTAATACAAATGCTTTGTCACCAGGACAAAGTTGTCGTAAGCATCTCTTCTTATTGGCAAATTGCCTTGCCTTCTGTTTCGCAAATTCAGAAGAAGAAGTTGCTAATTTGCATGCTTCGATAATTTTTTGTCTCAACGCGATGACATATTCGTAGGATGACTTTGTGTCATCGTCAATATTGTCAGATGTAATGAGATCGTGAAGCAACGACATAGGGCCACGCGGACGCGCGCCAAAGACGAGTTCAAAGGGAGAAAATCCTGTATGTTCATTGGGTACCTCTCTGTAAGCGAAGAGGGCCGCAGGTAAAACTCTGTCCCAGTCTTGAGGATGATCCTCAGTTATCTTCCCCAGTAAGTTTTTAAGTGTTCTATTAAGGCGTTCGACCATACCATTAGACATTGGATGGTAGATACTACTTAAAGATCTATCTATCTGCAGAGTAGACATTACTTGAGACATGGTATCTGATATTAGTTGGGTGCCATGATCTGACAATATCTCTCCGGGGAACCCCAGACGAGAAAATATAAGCCAAAGAGCATCTGCAATATCAGCAGTAGTAATGCTCTTCAGAGGAATAGCCTCTGGCCAACGTGTGCACATATCAACACACGTCAAGATAAACTGATGTCCTCTGGCAGACTTGATCTTAAATGGACCAATAATGTCTATGGCCATTTTTTGGAACGGCCGAATAGGAATGTCCGCCGCCTGAATGGGTGCAGCATGCCGTGGACCTTTGGATTTAACTTCCTGACATACTTTACAAGATCGACAATAAATCCGTATGTCCTTGTTTACCAATGGCCAAAAGAAAGCCGCAAGGACTCTTGACTTAGTACGGGAAAAACCCATGTGTCCAGCACACTGAGAGTCGTGAGCGTGCTGCAAAATTTTAACTCTCAAATTCTTGGGAACCAGGATTTGAGAATGACTTGACGTAATGGAGTCTTGAACCATACGTACAAGTACGCCATTCTTCTTTGTAATCCACGATTTACGACTTGTGTCTTTATTCGGATCACCTTTAGTTGCAAGAATGAAGAATTTCTTCAGAGTGGGATCATCTTCTTGCTGTTTTATAAACGAGTCACGAGAAATTACCAAGGGATTATCTTGGTTATGCACTTCATTATCTTCAGTAGATGAAGTTTGAGGCATATTAAGAGCCTGAGCTCTAGTGACTACAGCGTTAGCAATCTGCATGTTTTGCCTTTCCCACGTGGAAATTTGTTGCGGAGTGCATTCCTTGACTCCATGAATGCGACCGATGATGAGGTCAGCGATCGGATTCGGAAGAAGACATGCGTGTACATCTCCTGTAAAGAAAGGAGTAGCAATCCTAATGATAGCAGTAGAGTATTTCTCTAATGTGCCGCCAAATGTTACACATTTGACTACTTGTCCAGTGGCGCGGGAAGGATCTACGAGTGACTGCCTAACACCAATTGTGGTGCATCCAGAATCAAATAGCACAGAGACTGGATTGTTATTCACTAAACCCTTATGTAAGACAAGAGAACCTCTTCCATCATGCGCGACTGATGCCGGAAGAGCAGGAAGAGGATGGCCACAGCTTAAAGTAGACACTGTGGTTGGCTCAAATAACGTTTTGCATTGGGGGCACTGAGATGCTCTCCCAAAATCAAAAGCGGCACATGCCATATTACTAGCATCATTATTATCTTTACTCTGTTTATAGGCTTCATGGGACTCTTGTTGTACAGAGTTTGCCTGAAAATGTGGTTTATGTCTTTTGTTTTGAGATCTACCTCGGTTATTATCACCTCTGTAGTTATTGTTACCTCTATTGTAACCCCTATTTGGGTTTGAGTCATAGTTCCCTTGGTTACCATTATCATATTCATTATAATGAGTATCTCTGTAATTATGATCTTGTTGACTCCAAGACGGATAACCCTGATAGTTTCTATAATTACTTCCTCTACGGAAATTCCTATAATTATGACCACCCCTGTGTCGAGAGCTATCAGCTCGTCTCCAGTTCTTTGAAGAAGAACCCTGAAATGATTGGTTACCTTGGTTTTGATAACTATTATGGTTACCTTTTTTATCAAATCTGTTTTGAGGTCCCTGAAATCTGTGTGAATAATTGGGATTGTATGGTGTTGCTGAAGCAACTGGCATACTCTCCTTAATCTTAGTGTTGCCAAAAGTCACGTCGGGGTGTGCAGTGACATATTGGGAACAATATTCTTCCATTTCTTTTAGAGATTTGGGTTTACGCTCATGTATAAATTCAAGGAAAGGTTTGTTCACACATGACATAATCTTATCTCTGAGCAACAAATCCATAAGTCCTTCATACGTTTTTTCTGTTTTGGAAAGCTCAATCCAACGATCAACTGTGAGACGTGCCTTTGCAGTGAATTCTGAGAATTCTACACCCGTCTCAGGCACCATCGTTTTAAATAAAAGGCGATAGCCTTCCTCACTTAGCTGATATTTTTTTATCAAGCCGCCCTAATGACATCATAATTATCCTTATCTGCTTCTCCTACAAGGCATAATCTAGTCAAAGATTCACCTTTCAAGTTTTCTGATAATTGATTAGCGTATTGTGATTTATCCACATTATGTGTACGACAAGAACGTTCAAATCTATCCAGCCAGAATGTAATATCGTCACTGGACTGATTGAACGGTGGAACCTTAACCTTGTAAGTAGAAGGTTTACCATTACCACTAGATGCCTGATTAACATTACTCATACTTGTCAATCTCAATTTCTCCAACTCAAATTCATGTTCTCTTATTGCTTTTTTCTCTTCAGCATCTAATCTTTTTTGTTCAGCCTCCCTGTCTAATCTTTTTTGTTCAGCTTCCCTGTCTAATCTTTTTTGTTCAGCTTCCCTGTCTAATCTTTTTTGTTCAGCTTCACTGTCTAATCTTTTTTGTTCAGCTTCCCTGTCTAATCTTTTTTGTTCAGCTTCCCTGTCTAATCTTTTTTGTTCAGCTTCCCTGTCTAATCTTTTTTGTTCAGCCGCAGCTTCTCTTTCTAATTTTTTTTTGTTCAGCTTCAAATCTCCTTTCCTCCACCTGCATCTGCAATTTCTTTTGTTCAGCAGCAGCCTCAGCTTCTCTTTCTAATCTTTTCTCTTCCGCCATAGCTTTTCTTTCTTCTGCAGCTAATGCTTTGTCATATTGAGCAACAGCCCATTGTTCTAATTGTTGACCAGTCTTATCAAGGGCTTTCCCTTGTGTAATGAAGTATTCTAATGTAGACATGATGTCTAACAATAATACTAATCACCTGAACCAATAATAATACCACAAGTTCTCAATGACTTGATTAATCAGTATACTATCCCAATATCTGTGGGTCACAAGCCTTTAATAAGGTCTTGTATAATAGTAATAATAATCAGGTACTGGTTTATACCATAATCCAAGTGCAGTGCACAGGCAATTGTGTCTTATGAAATATACCTATATAAAACATATGTCAACCAACAGAATACATAAAGTACAAATAGGACTGACAATACAAGAACGTTTGCAGAAATCAAAATAAATCAAATAGGGAAATCAATGAAAATAATCACTGAATCTGCAAAGAATAACAACACAAATGACGTCACAATTTATATTCATATATTGTGAATAGAACTGAAAGATAGAAAAGGTTAGACCAACAAATTACAAACAAATCAAAACAAAACTAAAGAACAAAGAAATATTACAAAAATAACAATAATTACAGACTTCACAGCTAACACAAAAGCAACAGTTGTCGCAGCAAATTTTCAATCAAGAAAATTGCACCTATAGAAAACGCCCACAACGGACCCTCTATGACGTGGGATATTCTGTTGTGAGGACGCCGCCCAACCTTAAACACAACCCGCTGACATAGAAACTAACATACTATACAAACAAATAACATGTAAACATAAATATATATAAATTATGTGTATGATAGTATGTGTTGCAAAATAGGCTCAGTTTTACAGTAATGGCAAAGTTATTTTTATGAAAATAAACAAACTGCCACTTTATTCAATTAAACATTCTGGCCTTAAATATTAAAGTTCATATACAGAAAACAAGAAGATCCATCGATGAAAATAGGACTTCTTAGTTCACTAATACTGTCTTCCTGTTAATATTACAAGAATTGATCCAACTGTTCCGTGAAACTCTGTAATGTCTAATGTAAAAAAATGTCAACAACGCTGACCTACATACTGCATTCACTTGACAGGTCACGTGACGAAGTGTTGACAAATAGCAAACCAATACTGCAAGTGTGTCGTATCAGCCACAGGAAACGGTCTGGTATCGGTACTCTGTTGACTTCTGAACTTCTGCGAGGTCAAACCCAGAAAGCTGGTCCACCAGTTGATAAAGTTGTTATTTTATTCCCGTTAATGATATCCACCAAAAGGATAAATATAAGTGGATGGAAGCAGACATCATCATCATCAGTTGATAAGATCTCTATGGTGTTGTTTGCTCCACTGTAGTGTATGGAATGTCAACTTGACCTACGCAGTGGTGTGTAGACATGGATTGAGTGTATAATGTGCGAATGATAATAAGGGTTCGTGGTGTTGACAAATGTTCTTTTCTCACACTCATGTAGAATAATATTATAATGGACTGTCAGTAGCCAAGCACTCAGTATTGCCCATATATATATATATCAACTGAGTTTACTGACAAAGCACGTCAGATTATAAACAATATCCAAGATGGCTTCTACCTAATCTCGTCTAGCGAAGATTCTTTAACATAAGGTTCAGCACAGTTTTTTCATATAATAATATTGAACCGCTAGCAATGGGTTCTCATGTGTAGCAGTGATCTCTGGACTAATCAAGCGATAATACGGGCATCCCTTTTCTCTTCTTGAAAGTCACTACATGTTTGGTTCCAAGATGGCTTCACTCGTGAGCTGTCACTCACGTTTGGATACAGATAATGAATCTGTCCTAAAGTTAGTCATTCATTAAATCTTCCATTGCTCTGTAGATTTGATCATGAACACTTGACTGCAATCTACAGGATATAGTGCTGCTAGGAATCGAAGTCGTTTTCATCGAGTCAAATATATTCTCTTAGACATTCAAATCGTACCTATCGAAAATGGTGGCTTCGTACGAGAGTTCATAAGAGTGTCTATTATTACCTTGGTATCAGAAATATGATTCTGCCATTCCTTGGCAATACGAATAAACACTGGGGTAAAGCATACACGATAGGTCTAGACGACTATCACTTTCCCCACAAATACTGAGATCACTTTTTCCCCGGCGTAAAGCCGACATAGAAGACACAGTCCCTATCAGGACGAAGCCAAATCACACCACACTCTAGCGACACATCCGCCGAATAGCCTTTGACCTCTCTAGAGACAACAGAACATATAGTTCGACTTAGATATGTAAAGATATACAGATATAAGACAGACTCGTCCTACTCAGACAAACAATACACATAAATTCAGGCCATAGATATTCTGAAGCAAGAACAATCTATTACTACCCAAACAAAGAATAAATCGCAGAAAACTGGATTTATCCGCGGAGTTCGATCGAAAGAGCCGACACAACTTTCAAGGGAAGTAACTCAATAATGACTTTTCCTTAAGCACTATTTTGTTTACAAAATATTTGCGAACATAACAAGTATACCAATGTATAATATTGTAAGATATCAAAGACTGCACGTAACAACCACTCGAATGGAAGAAAGGAATAATTATCAAATTACCAACAAGTGTAACCTCACAGACTGCAACAACGAGAGGAATTACGCACCTCTCAATTCCCAGAAATATTCTTGTCAGGATAATTATCCACAGAATCTTAAAAGCAGTAGATCAAAAACTGAGGAAGGGACAAGCAGGATTCAGAAAGAACAGATGATGCGCAGGTCATTATCTTCACCTTGAGGAATGTAATAGAGCAGTTCTCAGAAAGGCAAAGAAAACTATATATATAAACTTTGTAGATTTTGAAAAGGCTTTTGACAGCGTACACAAGGACAGCTTGTGGAAATTACTAAGGGCTTATAGAATTTTTAGATATAGTGTTTCCATCATAAAAAGGCCTCACTGGTAACTGTACACGCAGTATTGAGCAGAGCATCCTTTCTTTTAAAATTAAAACAGGCATGTCAACTTTTCTATTTTAAACTATCACAGACTGGGTTATGCGCCAGACAACAGAGGATACCCATAGAGGAATAACATGGACAGCGTTCACCACATTGGAAGATCTTGAATCATCATCATCATCTCAACCCATAACCCGTCATGGGTCGTAGGGGTGCCATGGTGGAAGCATCAGCAGACATGGTCCTCCACTGCTCTCTATTCTCCGTTTACCTTCGACTGTTATGATGGAAAGTCAACTCAGTAAGATCTTGAATACTCAGACGATATTGCACTACTCTCACATTCACAACAGCACATCTACGAAAAACAGACAAGATGAATAAATACGGCCAACAAGTGGGACTGAACATCAACCTGAAGAAGACAGGAGTCATGACACTCAATGTAATAAATCCTGAGCCCCTTAAAATAAGGAGTAAAAAGCTGGAAAAAACTAATACATTTGCATATCTAGGAGGCGGAACACGCAAAGATATCAGTAACAGAATGAATAAAACCAGAACAGACTTTGCAAATCTAAATAACTTCTGGAAATCTTATTAGTACAGCACAAACACTAAATTAAGATTATACGAGAGTTGCGTACTTTCTGTACTGTCGTATGCTACGGAATGCTGGAGAGTAACAGAAAAGAAAGTGTCCAGATTATCCTCATTCCATACAACCTACCTAATGGAAATATTCTTCGAATGTTATGGCTTAACACCATTTCCTACCAGAAACTGCGTGTACAGTGCAGCCAAAAAGATATGCACAACATCATTGCATGCAGACGCTGGGACTGGATTGGCCATGTCCTCAGAAGAGACCCTGACACCATCACAAAAACTACTATGCCATTGACCCCAGAGGGACTGCGAAAGAGAGGCAGGCCAAAGACAAACTATCGGAGTACTGTGTAAGGCACGAACCAGAGATGATACACTGCACAATGAGTGGACTCAGACTGAACAAAGGGGAGGCACTTTGTTGCTGTCATGCAAGATGCTACTAGGCGTGATGGCCACTGACTTCTTTGTTAGTCAGGGGCGAAGGACCCACGAAGATGTTGCGTACGTCAAACCAATTTACGTTATTTTTTTGGATTGTTTATTTATTTATTTTTAAAGAAGACAATAGAGATATAGGACACACCATAAGGAAACCTGTTGATAACATTACAAGGCAGTCCTTGTTCTGGAATCCACAGGGCATGAGAGGTAAGGAGAGACAGAACAAGAAAACTAGAGTCTAACATAAAAGTGATGACAAAGACATCAGAAGGCTTGAGCTGATGGCACGAGACAAGAAGAGTTGACATACTTCTTGTATAAGGTCAAGTTGAAGGCCAAGTTGAAGGCCAAGTTGAAGGCCAAGTCTCCTTAGCTGGATGAATGGTTATGAGTGAAAATTATACATGATTTTTTTTTTAAAGTGCTTCATTGTTCTTGTCCGTATCTATAGGCCTATAAAAGATTAGAGAATTCCCCAGGCTTTCGGGACTTGCCACTCCCTGGACTTCATTACTCGCAGGAACAACTGTTTTTCATTAATTATGGCCAGGTGAGCAAAACTTTATGACTGTCAGATGTGTAATTAGATGTGTATATCGAACGTTAGTAAAGCAGTTATTATGAGAATAATAAAATAATCAAAGAAATGCCAACGACAATGTCACCAAGTGGAACTGAAATACGAATAACAAAATTACGAGTAAACAATACGTATAATGGTTCTTAAAATATAGTTATATAAGCCACCAGTCGCAAATATTTATTGCAGCTATCGTGACACTTGTGTCATCAGTTTGAGAAGTAGGGCCGGCTTTGTGTCGATGTAACCGATTCTACTCAGTCAGATCCACGCCCATTCTTGTTGCCATATCTAGCTTTAAGAAAAACAATTTTTACATGACTTTCAACAACAACAACATTGTGTATATATATATATATATATATATATATATATATATATATATGTGCGTGTGTGCGTGTATGTGTGTGTGTATATGTATATGTATGTATGTATATATGTGTGTGTGTATGTATGTATGTATGTATGTATATATATATGTATGTATATGTATATATATGTATGTATATGTATGTATATGTATATATATCATCATCATCATGTGACATATTCTTTCCAGAACGTTGTCTCCATTACAGCTGCTCTGAACGCATCACGATTCTGGGCAAGTCGACCTGCATCAGCCAAAGACAAGTTCAGACTCTCTGTGATGTCCTGGGTCCACCGTCGTCCAGGTCGACCCCTTCCCCTTTTTCCAGGGACCATGCCCTCCATCACTGTCCTTTCCAGACTATTATGTCTTTTTATATGACCGAAAAATTTCAGCTTCCTTATTGCGATGGTATTTAGGAGCCAATGTTCCTGTACGTTTAGTGAGTGCAGTACTTCTCTGTTGGTCTCTTTTTCTGTCCAGGGCATTCCCAACATCCCTCTGCAGCATTTCACCCCGAATGAAGTAATCCTTCCCGCAACTGTTCCATTGAGTGTCCAAGTCTCGCAGCCGCATGTTGCCACTGGGAATACACATGCTCTGACCAGTTGTAACTCCGCCTCTCTGCCCGTGCCCCGCCACAGGCCCCTCATCTGCATCAGCTTATGTGAAGCAACCGCAAGTCTTCCCTCAACCTCCACTGCACAGTCGCCAGAGCTGCCAACGACTGATATATATATATATATATATGCGAGGGGCGTTCAGAAAGTAATGCACCACATCGTTTTTCTCAGCTAATAATGAAGATAGAAGCATGAAATTTTGCACACTTGAAATATGGCATGTGCCAATTGTGTGCACCAAATTGCACTGCAACCAGCCAAATAATACGGCTGCCATAAACCGTTGAAATGGAGCGTGTTAGCAGCTTGCGTTATAAACGGCGAATTGTGATAGAATTTCTCGTTGCAGAGAAGGCAACTGTTGTGAACATTCACAAGCGTCTATGTGATGTGTATGGAAGTTTTGCAGTCGACAAGAGTACAGTCAGTCGCTGGGTTCAGAGAATCAAAGAATCGGGAAGTGGAGATACGGAGCTGCTTGATCGGCCGCGCTGTGGATGTCCTGCCACAGCCACCAACGCAGAAATGTTGAAATGCGCTGAGGGCATTATTCTTACTGATAGGCGAATCACTACTCAACAATTGGCCTTACAGCTGTCAGTCAGCATTGGTAGTGCAAATGCAGTTAAAAAAACTCTCGGATTTTCTAAGGTTTGCGCAAGATGGGTTCCTCGAAGTCTCACAAATGACCACCGATTGCAAAGGAAAGCAATTTCTTCTGAATTGTTGGAGCGTTTCAGTGCTGATGGAGAGAACTTTTTGGCTAAGATCGTTACAGGTGACGAAACCTGACACATTATTTTGAACCTGGGACAAAAAGACAGTCAATGGAGTGGCATCATCCGCAATCACCAAGAAGAAAGAAATTCAAGACAATTCATTCAGCTGGAAAGGTCATGATCACTGTCTTATGGGACATTGAAGTTGTGATTCTTGTGGACGTTATGCCAAGAGGAGAGACAATCAATTCGCAAGCTTACATTAAGACATTGAAAAAACTCAATCAACGTTTTCGCAGAGGTTGGCCGCACAAGAATCCAGCAGACCTGCTTCTCCTTCACGACAATGCGCGCCATCACACAAGTCTGGCAACACGGGAAACAATCACCAAATTGGGTTGGACTGTACTACCCCATCCACCCTATAGTCCAGATTTGGCACCCTCTAATTTTCATCTATTTGGTCCACTTAAAGATGCACTCCATGGGACAAGGTTTGAAGATGATGAAGGAGTGATTCATGCAGCGAAGAAATGGCTACATGATCAAGACAAAATCTGGTGCGGGCTAGGAATACATGCACTTGTTTCGCGCTGGCGTATTGTGGGAAAACAGTTTACAATGACCAAACAGAAATAATTGACTTGTAAATAAATAACGTGTATACAGCTATTACACATTGTTACGACTGCTCTTTCTTTTAGAATGTGTGAAGATGTTTATCTTAAAGAGTTCATCGCGCTATATTGTCGACTGCATTAGGATTTGGTCATACAGGACATGATACTGGCAGAACAACTCAAGTCGGTGGTTAACAGGTTCACAATATACAAGTAGTACATATCTATTAAATTCCTTCACGATACAAGAAATAGAGAATCTTCAACATATGTCTCCTCAATAAATGTGCTCAGTCCATAAGTCAATAAGCATGCATGTTTAAATCATATATATCTTCGTCTTCACTATTCAGTTCTGGCCGTTCTGACTAAGAGGTGCGTGCGAATCACGGACACCCAAGTAATGCGCCCAAAAACGTGACTTATGTTTCTTGAATAAAAATACTTCTCTGTAAGGTGCCAAACTTCTTCATAAGTTCGGGACCATCTTAACGATCGTTGAAAACAAGTGGCGGCCTTCGAGAATATGATAATGCCACATAAAAATTACCAAAGGCCCAGAATATTAGCCGTTAGAATAAATTAGCTATTGCCCGTTACGTCATTGACAACCGGTGACGTATCAATGCATACGGCGTTCAATACAAGTTAAAGATTGTGCAAAACATGCATTACCACAAATAGACATATCTCCTCAAATATCAATGGATATATTGCTTGCGTGTGTGTGGCAATATACTATGACATATTAACTTTATTTTCCTTAAACACACATGCATCGTTAGCGTACGTAGTTATTGAACAGTAACTTAAACGGTGGCTGCATCAAAGCGAAATACAATTATGGAACAAAAGGAATTCCCGTTCTACTAACATACGACAAACTCAGGGATAAAACAAAACTTGTCATTTTTGTAAATACTATTGTATTATTGTAGTATTGGTGATTCTCCCTCTCAATCTTAATCTTATCAGTCTGTTGTTGATGGGTTTCCATTCCAGCAATGTCCTTTCTATTCCTTTATGTAGAATAATGGCTACACCTTCATTGTGCTGTCCATCCTCTCTTCCAGAGTAAAGTACTGTCTCTCCTGTCGCAGTTTTATCTTTTCCTGCCCCTGTCCATCTGCTCTCGCTTATCCCTAGAATGTGTAACCTATAGTTTCTCATTTATGCCGTGACCTGTTTTAGTTTACCCGTCTCGTTCATTGTCCCACCCCCCCCCCTGACATTCCAAAATCCTATTCTTGTATAATGTTTTGCGGTTAGGACGTCCGTTCTCATGTCAATGGCTTCCTTTCGGCTTTCACCACTGACAGTCATACGAGCCTCAGACTCTGGATGTCCGTCCGGCAGCAAAGTTTGTTCATTCGTTGTTGTTTCCGTAACTTCATTTCTTTTTACATAGACAGGGGTGTCAGCCCTATGCTAAAACCCCCAACCTGGAGGACCAGGGTGTCTGCTCTAGTGTGACCCCTAGGTGATGGCCACTGACTGCTTTGACGGTCAGCGGCTAAGGATCAAAGAAGAAGAGGAATGTACACCACCGGGTCAGTACTCCGTAGTGAGAACATAGGATGGAGCTTCTCGGCTAGAGTAAATGGCAGGGTCGTAGCTGAACAGATCGGAGTTTTAAATGACAACAACTTCTTGCATGTGAATGGAGACAGAGGCACCTACTTCATCCCTGAGGAGCTGTCTGAAACGTCATAAACCAGAACAGTTATTGTATAATTATCTCAGTGAATACTTCAGAAGGTCATAATTGAATCGCCTAGGTAATAAATTAAAACATCCATGGAAACCTCGAATTTTCAGAAAAACGTGATACTGTACCATCCATGGTCATATATATAAAGCAGAATTAAGGAGATCTGACAGACTAGCTTCGAGAGCTCCCACAGTTGTAACACCATAACAGAAAGAACAAAATATAAGGATGTAGAATACACGCTGCTCTTAAGACGCTTCTTAAGATGGTCTATTGCTTACATGAATGTGCATGAACAAATATAAAAGACGTAATCTGGTACTATGGTAATTTCATATTTGCATATTTTGTCCTTATTAGATTTGTCACGGGTTGCCTCCCCTTTGCTCTGCAGTGATGGTCCAGCAATGACCAAAACCTAGAGCAGGAGTCGGGAACCCGCGGCTCGTGTGTCCATCATGTCTGTCCCGTATTTTATTGTGCGAGAGTTTCTGATGGATATTGGTCCCTTTAGAGTGTAGAATGATAGTGAAGTCTCTGTGAGAATAAGGATTTAGGAAAGTGAGGTAGTAGATTCACAAGTGCTGGGAAGAGTAAGGACAGTCTCTTGTTACGACAATATGTGTCTCTCAAAACGACTCCTACCACCTTCCTGAACAAACAAATTGTTTGTCAGTTTCCAGTCACATCAGGCGTCACACACCGATTTGGGTGATTCTGCCGCACAACGTACATGAATACAGACTACGATAAAAACGAATATGGGAATGTTGGGTTTTGGCCACCAGACACCAATGCTAATAAAAGTTTTTATACCTTGATTATCATAAAATCAAGTCACAAATAAATTATCAATTTACATGAAGAAATCAAGGTTTACAAAATACAAAAATGACAAGGGGGGAGGGGGGTTTTGAGGAGAAGTATCCAATTACACCTTTCCACGCTTGTATTTACTAACAGAAAATACCAGGTCCCAAAAATACAAGGGGGGGGGGGGGGGGGGTGGTGATGATGATGATCAGAGATAGGCAATTTAACCCCACGGTAAATTTATTACTCTGAGACAAGGGGTTACAGTAATAAGGGGGTAGAGAAAAAAGCTAGGGTTCTCAAATGTTTCCCTTTTATTCAACAAATTTTACGGGAGGGGGAACGCACCACACAGTTAAAACCAATCCCACTAGGAGGGAAATACCGTACAATGAATACAGTACGCCTTAATACTAGGTCGAACTAATTATAAGGGTTAAAAAATATCAAATCTCCTTTCATTAAAAAAAACACGCTTGTGAAGGCCTACACACAGTCACGCTCACAGACTTACCGAATCGTTGATTCTGACCCTTCATGGGAATTGCACTAAAAACATCAGCTAAACCTTGGCTTAGGGTAAATGTATTTTTTCTTCTTCCGTGTACAGCCCCAGATTAGCGGGTTGTTGAAGTTAACAAAAGTGTCCCGAAATCGCCTGGACGTTAGAAGTTTCACTGGTACTGAATGTTTATTGATTAAAGTTAAAAGAATGGCACAGGCACTTTGGAAAGGTGTGAGGTATGGTGTTGTTTCTAAGATTGGCACGTGGGTGGAGATACTCTTTTTTTGCGTACTGTCACAAATACAAAACCTGAGTTACTTTACTAATCATTCTGAGGTTTGGTGGGGTGGGGGTTTTATAACCA
>JAMPIV010008152.1:0-72229 GCA_024509875.1 Oreohelix idahoensis | reverse complement strand
TTATTGCAGTTAATATTAAGTATTAGGGGACTATTTAACTATTGCTTCAAATATTTGTATGTTAGGAATTGTAGTGAGGAAAAAAAAAAACAATAAACCAAAAACCACAGATTACTAATAATAATAATAATAATAAAAATAAACCATCAAAATATAATTTAAGTAAAACAAATATATAAAAGGTACTTGGCAAAATTCGATCTAGATTTAACTGTTCAGCAAGGTCTACTAGACAGGTATAAAATTGTTTCTTAAATACTAATAGTATACAAGTGTAACATTTAAAAAGAAAAGGAAGGAGAAAGCAAGGATATACATAACTTAAGATTAAAACAGTGAGACTAAGGATAAACATTAAAGTTCATACAAAACCAAGCACATAATAACAAGAGTAGTAGCAATAAAAGAGACATGGCAATGCCACCGATAACCAGGGCACTGTCCGAAGAAGGCAAAGCGTGCGCCAAGACACCTGAAAAGAACAAAACACCAAACCTGACAGAAAAAAACCGGACCACGAACCCTGAAGTCAGAGTTACAGAAATAAAGGACAGGATAGAGACAATAAGGGAAAAACTGGAAGAAGGCTCAGAATGTAAAAACAACAATAAGCCTAAATAATAAAAGCGAAAACTCAGGAACCAGTACAGCTAACAAAAAGATAGGAATCAGAGAAGACGAAAATCAGGACAACCAGAAAAACACAACCAAAAGAAGTCAGGAACCCAGTGGAGAAAACAAAGAAGACTCCAACCGAAAGGAACCCCCCCGACACCCCCCCCCCCCCCCCCAAAAAAAAAGTTAAAATTACACAAATAGCTGGAACAGAAGCCACGCTTAGATCTCTCCCGGAAGAAAAATTCCTGGTCATCCTGGAGAAAGTAATTGATAAAAAAGTCATTGCCAAAATACAAAAACAAAAAAGTGGAGTAATGCTAACATTTAATGAAACAGAAAAAACAAAAACTTTACTACAAGAACTGCAGGAAAAACCAAAATTGATCCAATTGGCCCACAACAACAAAATACAAACAGAAATTTCAAAAGAAACCAGAAGATGTGTGGTAAAAGGTATAAACCCAACCCTTTCAGGTGAGAAAGTTTTAAACAACCTGGCCAAGCAGAACACAGATATAAATCTGGTACACGTGGAACGAACAATAGTGAAAGGGAGTGTAGTAACCCCAGTGGTAGTAATAACGACAGAAGGGAGGGAACCCCCCTCCCCCCCAAAGACAGTACTATTTGGGAAAGCAAAAAATAAAACAGAAGCCTACATTTTCCCAGTTTTGCAGTGCTCCAGCTGCATGAAATTTGGCTATGACAGAAAAAATTGCAGCAGGAACACAGTATGCAGGTTTTGAGCCAGTGCTCACCCTTTTACCCAGTGCGAAAAGGCTAAGTCAGATACTGACTATAAAAAGGATAATGAAAACAGAAAATGCATTAACTGCAAAGGGAACCACAGCGCCAGGTTCCAGGGCTGCCAGTGTATCAGCAGACCATAAAAGCACTGAAGGAATCAATAACAACCAAAACCACTTTCAAAACGGTCATTAAAGATATAAAGGAAAACAATACATGTACGAGCACTAAAGTAATAACAGAAATAAAAAGTGTGCAAGAGGAAGTTAAAATGATTAAAACACAGTTGGCAAAAGAAAGTAAGAACCAGGTAGATAGTAACAAAACAGTACCAAAAAAACCAGTCGGATGGTTCAACCACATCCCTGGAAGGTACGAATGTACTGAAAAGTGCAGAGGCAATACTTCAAGAAATGAAAGCCATATAGCACCAAATTCTCCGTATGTAGTTAACTTGTCAGCACTGAAAGAAGAAAATGAAATGATACTAGTTAAATTATCTGAACTGTAAGAGGGAAATGAAATTACACTAAAAAGGATAGAAAATCAGAGACAGGAGATTAACATAGACAGAGAAGCAATAGAAAAGAAAAGTGGCAGGCAAAAGCAAGAAGCCAAATGGAAAGAATGGGTAAAAAACCGTCAACCACGTAGAGAGAATTTTGATAGAGGACAGAACAGAAGAATAGTCATCAACACAAGTATTGAAAAACGTCTTTAATTACATAAAAGAATCACCACGAAGAGTATGCCTTATGTCTCAAGCAACTGATAGGGCCAATACAAAATAAGAGGAAACTGATAGTTCTAACACAAAACAAAAGGGACACTAGTTAATATAAACAATGGATAAGAAAGGATGTAGAATTGTTCAGTGGAATTGTAGTGGTATCACAAAGAATTTTGCACCCCTACTAGCAGAGACAGGAGGAACTAACACTATATATGCTCTTCAAGAGACACTTTTAAACCCAAATAGTAGATATAGTTGTTAGGGCTTTACGATACTTAGGCACGATAGGAAAGAAGGTAGAGGAGCGGGTGTCGCAGTCTTAGTTAACGAAACATTTAAAATTATAGACTGGGAAGTATTTTGATACAACCAACATAGAAGGTATCCAGGTCACTATAGCAGCTGAACCAAACCATCTTAAAAGTATACGCTAAAAATGGCACAATTAAAGATGAAGAATTATTAGCCATAAGCACCAGACTAGGCCCCAAAAACGTCATAGTAGGCGATTTTAATTCCCATCATTATGCTTAGGGTGGACAACATGCAGACAATGCAGGAAAGCGCCTTCTTGACTTTATGGAAAACAATGGCCTGCTAATACTAAATGATGGAACTGCAACTAGAATTAATCCACAAGCTATCAGGGCAGACTCAGCAATAGACATAAGTATAGCAACTAACAACCTAGCAAATGTAAATTGGGAAGTGTTAAAAGACACAAACTCAGATCATCTGCCTATTGTAATAACCATGCATGAAAACGTCATTCCAAACCCAGAACCAGAGAAACCAACTTTCAACTATAAAAAAGCAAACTGGGAAGCCTTAAAATCAGAGCTGGAGGTGATGGAGTATAAAGACATGGAATCAGATGATACTGACTTGTGGGCAGAAACACTGACCAAAGAAATTCTTAAAATAGCAATACAATATGTACCAAATAAAAATATGCAACAGCACCTAAAACCAATAAATAACATTAATAAGAAAAGAAAAACTCAGTGGAATAAAGAACCAGTTGCCTGGTGGAATAAATGCTGTGCAGAAACTCATGAGAGAAGAAAAAGGGCCTTACTTAAATATAGAAATAAAAGAACAGAAGAAAACTATGATGAGTATAAACTTATTAGGAATGAATCTAACAGAATAATATTTAAAGCCAAAGAAACTAACTGGAAGGAGTTTTGTCAGTCTCTTAAACCTAGCACTCAAATTAAATAAGTATGGAAACAGCTTAAGGCAATCAAAGGGAACAATAAGAAAACAATAATACCAACAATCAAACTACCAAAGAGAGCAGAAACAGATAAAGAAAAAGCTAATGCCCTGGCTGAGTATTTCCATAAAGTCAGTGCAAAAGTAGACTTGGACAGGAAGAAAATGAGAGAAGAGAAAGACTTAGGATACAGTTTTCAAAGGAACTACCAGACCAGATAGATGAGACAAACTATTTAGATGCTGATGTAACAGAAGAAAAGTAACTAGTGCAGTAAAAGAGAAATCTAATACTGCCTCAGGGCATGATATACTTAGTTATGAAATCCTTAAGAAAGTACCCAAAAAAACTATAAACATAATAACTTCCCTTTATAAGAAAATCTGGAGCTTAGGAAAGAAACCAAAAGCATGGAAAGTAGCTATGAAAATACCCATTCTAAAACCCAATAAGGAAGCCCATGATGTAAGTTTATATAGGCCTATCTCCTTAACATCACAACTAGGTAAAATACTGAAACTGTTGTAAACAAAAGCGTTAAATTCTACCTGGACAAAAAAAATTCAGTTATATAGCCCAAACCAGTCGGGGTTTGGGGCAGACAGAAGTACAGTAGAACCGATTGTAAGATTAGAACACTATGTAGAGCTAAGGTTCAAGAGGAAAGAGAAAACAGTGGCAGTCTTTTTGGATGTCGCTAGAGCATATGATGAATGCTGGAGATGTGGAGCTCTTTACAAAATGAAAAAGATTGGCATTACTGGTAAAACCTATAGGTATCGAGAAAACGTTTCACAGGACAGGTAGTTTGCTGTGCATGGAAACAATGATAAGTCAGAAATATATGAACAACAGAATGGGATTCCTCAGGGATCAGTGATTTCACTATAGCTGTAAATGATTTAGCAGATGAATTTAACGACATTAAGAATGCAGTATCACAATTTGCAGATGACTGTGCCATTTGGCGATCTGGAAAAAAACTTGGACCATGTTTACCAAAAACTTCAAAAACAAATAAACAAAGATTCAGAGTGGATGAAAAGTTGAGGCTTCCAAATTAATGTAAACAAACCAGTAGGTATGATATTCAGCAAACGAAATTAAAATAATAACAAAATCAATATAACCATTAAAGGAAAGAAAATATGTACCTCCTCAACAACAAGATTTCTGGGCATAACTTTAGATAAACAACTAAATTGGAATAAACATATAGACAATTTAGTAGAAAGCTGTAGGGGACCCCTAAATATACTAAGGATAGTAAAAGGTAATAGATATGCTTAGGTTCTACAAGTCTTTCATCAGAGGTAAACTGGAATATTCCAGCATAGTCTATGACTCAGCTGCAGCTTCTAACAAAGCAAAACTAGACATAATTCAAAATGCAGCCATGAGAACCATTACATGTGCATTTATATCAACACCAGTAGAAGCACTAGAAGTAGCTCTTAGCATACTGCCTCTTGGTCTAGGACGGAAAGAACTAAGATTAAATTATTGGAGTAAAGTAGCACAAGAAGTGACCCACCCAGCACATAAAGCATTTGTCAAAAACCAATCAAGTGTATGGGACGTCTCCTTAAATAAAGATAGATTTCCAACAGGGTGGAGAACTTTAGAAGATCTAATGCATTTCAAAGAACTGTCAAACACAATTAAAAATAGTAATAAATATAGAAGCAAAATACCACCCTGGGAACTAAAAACACCAATCATAGACTACCCACTTACTGAAAAGATCAAACAAAACATAGAAGATAAGGAAACCAAAATGATACGTAGAAAGTTCATAGATCAACTTACAAAACAAAGTCTGGCCGTCTACACTGATGGATCCAATTGTGATAGTGGGCAACTAGGTGCAGGAGTAGTAATACCACAGTTGGGAATTAAAATGAGCTATAGTTTAACTGAAGGGGCTTCGATTTTTACCGCAGAGATGGTAGCAATTCTAAAAAATTAGAAATAATCTAAGATAACGCACCAGAAGCTGTTACGTTATTTACAGAGTCACTATCATTATTACAAGTACTAGAACACCCAGGTAAATGTAGCCGGTCAGACATAAAGGAAGAAATTCTAGCAATTAATATATCACTAGAGAACAGATGATGTAGTGTAATGCTAGTGTGGGTTCCAGCTCACATAAGTATAGCTGGTAGCGAGTTGGAAGACCAGAACGCCAAGAATGGAAGAATAAGAAAAAAACAATAAAAGAGCAGGACTGGGAAGGTTGGAGATCAAGAGCAAATTAAAGCTAACTATAAACGAGGAATGGAAGACAACATGGAAGAACAGGTTTTAAGTATAGATGCCCCAGGAGATGCCCAATCAATACTTAAAAGATATATACATAAAACAAAGGAAAGCATATAAGGTTAGTACTTCAGAAAAGACATTCAACTAAATAGAAATTAAGAAACAAGAACTAGCAAATTATAAAAAATAAAAAACAACAACAGAAAAGAAAAACACAAAAAAACTTACTAACTACTCATAGGACAAGGAAAGACAATGAGCTTTCAAAAAAAAAAAAAAACTCGAAAAGAACAAATACTAATACAAATTAAAAATACGTGTAAAGGACAATAGTTATTTATAAACAATACAAAAGAGATAAAAAAGTGGACAAATACTAATATAAACTAAAATCAGCAACTGCAAAAGAGAATAGTTATTTAAATTGAATACAAAATTAGTAAATAAAATGACACTAAATACCCCAATTAAAACCAATTTCCAGGTTGAACAGGGTAGACCAAGATGGAACGAGAAGAGGCAATAACGGTCAGCTGTTAAGTGCCCGCTCTCCACCCATCACCTCTTTAAAACAACAACGACAGTCCGTCTAAGTCCAGAAACACTGTCGTCTCATTCCAACTTCTTTATTATATAATATTACGACTCTCATACTCGATTACAAATACTCCCTGTACATTCACAAATCATATGGACATCTCACAGAAGACTTTTGATGCCATAGAATAATAAAATATGCATGGACACACTTCAAATATCTGGAGCATATATCAAACACGTCCTCCCTCCATGAAACACACAGACGAAGTCCCTAGCAGATGATTTGCACACATCTACTAAGCTATGCAAACGACTGCTCAAAAACAAATATCGCTGTGACGTCATATCCTCTTACGGTGTAATTCCGTAAAAGTAACTATTAACCGAGCCCATTATAGCTCCTCACAAGAACAACAATGTAGTTGTCTAAAATAACTTGTAACATAATTCCCCCCCCCCCTTTCTCGAAGAAGAAAAATGAAAAATTTCTTACTCAAGAAGTTGTGAACACAAATATGTAGAGTGACGTAGGGTATTATCGTAGATAGTAGGCAGTATCAACATAGTATAGCACCCAGGTTTGCCAATGTGGTAGACAATTTAACACTATAAGTGTGGACAATGGTATGTAAACCAGAGCCAATGTCTAAGAAATGTGCAAACCATTTAATGCAAAAGTGAGGTTGCATTTATCAAGTGTTTACACCCCTCTTAATAGATGAAAATATCAATAAATGTCACTTACATTCATCAAACATTCAAGTTGCATATATCCTTGTCCAGTCAAGTCTAAGTAAGTGATCAAATCCTCACGATCAGAGAATAGTCTACGCATCGTGCGAACAAAAGTAGCAGAAGCGTTAACAAGACTGAAATACATGTATTTGAAATAAAATAAACCCAAAGGTGTAGCGAAAGTTGTATAAGGTTTAGATTTGTCAGATAATGGCATTTGGCAATATTCTTTGGATAGGTCAAACTTTGTAAAGAACGTAGCTGTAGACAATCCATCAAGAAGGGATTCAAGCAGGTGTAACGGTTCCGCATCCTTAAGTGTGATAGCATTTAGACGTCTGAAACCTATACAAATACGAATAGATTAGTCTTTTTTCTGATCAAGACCATAGGAAAACTTCATGGAGGATTAGAAGGTTCAATTATGTTTAACCTAATCATTTGTTTTATTTCTTCCTGTACCTGAGATTGTAAATGAATCGGTACATGGTAAGGTTTGAGTTTAATAGGTCTGAAATCTGTTAGCACGATATCATTTTGAATTATAAGTGTATGCCCAGGAACATCCGTGAGCACATCAGAAAAAAATTGCAGTAATACAGAAATCTGCTCTTTCTGATTAGCAGCTAGAGTAGAAGCAATGCTCTTTAAAGCTTTCAGTAGCCAACAGATGTCATCAGGTAAAGACAATATTGATTCACCACCATCAGAAAAATCAGAACTCTCCTCCTGAATAACTGCTAAGAAGGAGCGACGATCAGCAGATTCGTCGATAGCTTCAAAGACAGGTTTCAAATGTGAAGGTCGAGTTTGAAATTGTTGTAACATATTAATATGAAACATTTTATCCTTTCCTTTAACAGATAAAACATAGTCAACATCTGACAATTTATCCACAGTTGTGTATGGACCCTTCCAAGAAACCAGTAATTTATTGTCCTTGTTTGGATGTAATACGTAGGCTTCATCACCTGGCCATAATTGGCGCAGTTTTCTGTTTTGATTGATAAATAATCGAGCCTTTAATTTTGCTTTTTCTGACGACTCCACTGCTATTTGGCATGCGTCATTAATCTTTTGTCTTAAATCTACCACATATTGATAAGAGATTGTAACTTCCTCATCCATGTTAGTTCCAATGAGCAATTGTTTTAAGATAGACATAGGACCTCTAGGATTTGCACCAAATACCAATTCAAATGGCGCAAACTCCGTATTTTCGTTGGGAAATTCTCTATAAGCAAAGAGAAATGCAGGCAATATTCGATCCCAATCTTGTGGATACTTAGTCGTAACCTTGCCCAACATTTGTTTTAAACTCCTATTAAGTCTTTCAATTTTTCCATTTGCTTCAGCGTGACAGATAGCACTAAGCGATCTCTCAGTACCAAACATTTTCATACCTATTTCAAAGCGTCAGAGACAAACTGGGATCCCTGGTCAGATAGCATGTTTTCGGGAAAACCCAATCTGCTGAATACTAAAATAAGCGCATCTGCAACGTCCACGGTTGATATAGATTTAAGCGAAATCGCCTCCGGCCATCGTGTACACATAATGCAAGTAAGCACAAATTTGTGACCCCTAGCTGACGTGACTTTTAATGGACCAATAAGGTCGACAGCCATCTTTGCGAATGGACGCAAAGAAATATTAGATGCCTGGATAGGTGCATTATGTCCAGCTCTTTTTGTTGCGACACTTTGGCACACTAAGCATGTACGACAAAAAGCTTTCACATCTTTAGTCACACCAGGCCAAAAGAAATGTGACAAAGCCCTCTGTTTTGTCCTTGCAATAACTAAATGACCTGCACAATTTATGTCATGGGCACGTCGTAAGACGAATGGTCTAACGCAAGTAGGTACCATAATCTATTTTTTCATAGATGTAGCATCTTGAAAATTTCTAATTAAAATATCATTCTTTAATGTGTACCAATGTTTAGCATTATCATCAAACATCATATCATTTGATTTTGCCATACGAAAAAAAATTCTTTAAGGAATCATCTTCTTTTTGCCTTTGTATGAATGATTCTTTATCAATCAATTCCACCTGTAAATTATCATCATCTTCCAGCTGATCAGTATTTTCCTTTTCATTATCATTATCTCTATCATTATCATGATCTTCATCATTCATCAAATCTTCAGTCTCCTCCCCATCATTAATTACCGCATCTAACACAATATCACTGCGGTTGTGATTATTCATTTCAGCACGATCTTGCGCTCTGGTTGTAACAGCATTTGTAGTTATTAAATGCTATTTTCCCCAATTTTCAATGTTTTCTCTAGAACTTTCATGGAGACCTGGCATATTTTTTAAGATTGTAGTGGAAACAGTGTCCCTCAAAAGTGACACTAATTTATTGTTCACAAAGCCCTTATTAAGCACCAGTGAACCAGTATTCTCATGTGAGGACATGACTGGTAATGGATGTCCTCATAAAAGTCTTAGGACACCCTGTAGCTGAAATAAAGAATTACATTCAGTACAATTAGCACTGTTGGATAGATCAACACTACATGCATTTGCACGAGCAACACCAACATTATTCTGAACTGGATTATTGTCACTCACATTTACGACAGCATATGAACGTTCTGGGTTCCTCGACTGTCTAAAATTATTTTTCTGATAAGAACCTCTATTATTAACAAAACTGTCATTATTTCTATAGAATGACTTGTGTCCTCTGCCTGAGCTAGCATCCTCTGTTTTGATAATCATTAGATCTGAATGATGACTGTTGTCCATAATATCCATCATCATTAGAGTTTTAATTTCTCTAAGGCTATTGAATATTTTTATTAAAATTATACCTGCACCTGTTATTGTCATAGTTAAAATTTTGGTTAACTCTGTAGTTTTTGTCTATGCTGTTTGATCTTTGCCTAGGTGTAGAATAATTTACCATCCTAGAAGATGCCACTGGCAAGGAATCATAAGAAAAAACAACAGATAGATGTACATAATAAATGATTCAGTAATTGTATTTCTCTGACTTATACATTTTATACTGTTGCATTTTGAATTTTAATGAATTGTTGATTTTCATAGGTTAGTTACTAGCAAAGTGTCACCTTAGTCTCCAACTTTATTCCGATTACTATTTGACGTAGAGACCTTCACAGCGATGCCAGTGCTTATCTCTGACACTGGGACTATATTCTTTTTTAGACATAAATATTGTATGTTCTATCATTAACTACTACTGACTATACTCATAAAAACCTTTTGCTACAATAGCCAGAAGGTGGGTCTGAACTTCATTCTAAAGAAGACAGAGGTCACGATATGAGTGGAAGTAAGAATCTCAAAAAAGATCAACTACGCACGAAGCGAAACAACAAAGTTTATTGCACACTAGAGACGCATCAGGACATAATAAAATATAACGGGTTGACACAGTGAAAGACATTTGGCCCTTACCATATACAACTATAGAATTCAATGGAGATACAATAGAGAAAAAAAATAACAGTTATGTTGAGATCTAGTCCCCAGATGAGGAATCTACTGTAGATAACAACAGGGAAGACTCAACATCTCTAAAGAGTAAGAGAGCCAGTAATGACGAGTGCTCCCTCAATTATTTTGAACGGAAGCATTCTGAGAAAGAACCCCTAAAACTTGGTAGGAGTAACCTAAATATAGGCGTGTGAAATGTTAGGACGTTGAATGAGGGGGAGAAGTTTGACTTTTTAATTTTAAAGGCAACCAGTATGAAATGGTATATACTAGGAGTGGCAGAGACACGATTGACAGGCGCTGGCTACATAAAAAGAGACAATTACACACGTAAACATTCAGAATGAAAAAAGTGAAGCATTAGTTGAAATTTTCATTACGAGGGAAGTCGATTACTACGGATATTGATTAAACAATGACAAAATGCTGTTGGTAAAAATGAGGAGAACCTATTTGCTGTCGAAATTTTACAGACATGTGCGCCAGCGTAAGAACACAGGCAAAGACAAAATAGAGGAATACTGTAAATAATAATAATAAAACACTTATACCTACTGACAGAAAGCAATAAATGTTCTTCTTATTTGATCCTTAGCCGACGCGCGTCAAAGCAGTCAGTGGCCATAACTCCTGGTGGCGTCTTGTAGGGCGGGAACAAACTGCTTCCACCTTGCTCAGTCAGCAGCCATCCTTCGTGCAGTGCCCCAGCTCTGATGCACTCTTTGCAACTCCGCCTCAACAGTTCTCCATCAAGTTATTTGTGGTCGGCCTCTCTTTCGTTGTCCTTCCGGAGTCCATAGCATAGCTGTTCTTGTGATGGCATCGGGGTCTGTTCTGAGGACATGGCCAACTCAACTCCAGAGTCTGCCAGTTATGATGGTGTGCATGTCCTCTTGGTTGCTCCGAGTAAGCAGGTCTTGGTAGGTGATGGTATTCGCCAAAAGATTCGGCTAATTTGTCGTAGGCAGATTGTATGGAAAGAATACAATGTCAACGTTTCCTACTATGATACTCTCCAGCATTCTGCACCATAGAGATGCACAAAAAGTACACAGCTCTCATATAATCTTAATTTTGTGTTTGTGCTGTTATCCAGAGGACTTCAAGATGTTGTTTAGACTAATACAGGATGTTCTTGCTTTGTTCATTCTGTTATTGATGTCTTTGCTTGCTCCGCCGCCGGTTGTTACTGTGTATCCTAGGTATGTGAAGGTGTCTGTCTGTTCCAGTTTCTGATTCTTTACTGTTATGGGCTCAGGTATGTCAACATTGAGTGTCATGACCTCTGTCTTCTTTAGAATGTGAGTGTCAATGACCTCTGTCTTCTTTAGAACGAAGTTCAGACCCACCTGCTGGCTATTGTAGCAAAAGGTTTTTATGAGTATAGTCAGTAGAAGTTAATGATAGAACATACAATATTTATGTCTAAAAAAGAATATAGTCCCAGTTTCAGAGATAAGCACTGGCATCGCAGGATAGGCCACGGCTGTGAAGGTCTCTACTTCAAATAGTAATCGGAATAAAGTTGGAGACTAAGATGACACCTTGCTAGTAACTAACCTATGAAAATCAACAATTCAGTAAAATCAAAATGCAACAGTATAAAATGTATGTCAGAGAAATACAATTACTGAGTCATTTATTATGTACATCTATCTGTTGTTTTCTTCTTGCGCAAAAATGAATGATGAAAATGATGAAATTGAATGAATCAAAGATTACTTACACAATTACTCTATAGTTGAGTTTCAATTATTAACTAGACAAAAGTCCTCTTCTGGAATCTTGAAAAAAAAAAAAAAAGAGAAAAATTCATCTAACTTTTCTTTTATAACTAAATTGTGTCTTGTCTTGCCTTTTACCTTAGAACAGTTTGCTCATCATGACACAAACAGTTACTTTGCTGTGACCACTCACAATGTCTGCTTGAATTTCTCCACATATAATATTTATCATTACGTTCTTTTAAAGTACTGTGTTAATACTTACTTACTTAGTCGTTCCCCTTCTACCGTGAGGTGTAGAAATTTGGAAGAGATAGCGTCAGACTATCCTATCGGCTGTCTTCCTCCTGGCCTGGTTCCATTCTAGTCCTCGGTCCTTCAAAGATTGTCTAATGTTGTCCTCCCAGCAGACTCTGGGTCGCCTTGGGGTCCTGGATTCCTGGCTCTTTGTTTCCCATGCTTGTCGTGTTAGCCGATCGTCTCCCATTCTGTAGACATCGCCAAACCATCTTAATTGGGACTGTTCTACTTGGGTCTGCAGGGTGGGGATTTTAGGCCTTGATGTATCGTCTGTTTGCGGACTATGTCTCTTCTTGTTACAACCACCTTCCTCAGATACCTCATTTCTGAAGTTTGGATCTGGCTTTTGTGGGTTGTAGTCATTGCCATGACTTGCATTCATATGTCAAGACTGGGACATAGGTGGAGCGGTATACAGTCATCTTAGTGTTCTTACCAACCTCTCTCTTGCTGAGGAATCCTCGATTTATGGCATGAAAAAGTCTCTCAGCTGCTGCTTTTCGAGTGGCCAACTCTTCTTTGATGCCTCCTTTTCGGTCTATAATAGCTCCGATGTATTTAAAGTGGTCGACCTGAGAGAAGAGTGATTAATTTCCAATTATTGCAGTCGGCAAGGTCGCCCTTCTTGGGCAATTTTACAATGATTCATGTTGTCTACTCCGTTGGTATTGTCCCTGTTTTATAGATTTGCGCAAATAGTGGTTCTAATAGAGGGTCTGTCTTAAATAGCAATGCATTTAAGTTATCGTGGCCATGAGCTTTTTCATTCTTTAATCCTTTGATTGCCATGATGATTTCTTCCCTTCGTGAAATGCCTATTTTAACATCTAGGTCATTTTCAGCCCCAGGAACATTCAGCAGTGTCTCTGGTGGTTCCTTTGCCATAGTTTCTTTGAAATGCTCCGCTCATCTTGTTTCCTGTCCCTTTGCTGTGATGATGAGATTTCCTTGCTTATCTCTTACTAATGTAATATTGTTTGCATCTCATTTTCCGCTGGTGGGTTTAATTATTTTATATACTGTGCTTTGTTCATTTCTCAGTGCTGCCATTTCTGCCTGCATAGTGCAGTAGATACAACGCATAAAAAATTAACTGCAAAGCGAGTATGTATCAAAATAAACATACAGACAGCAAAACCACTTATTTACAAAAAATGAGTTTAAGAAAAATCAAAATTGAATGAAAGACGACATCTTGAACAAAATAGAAGAAAGAAAGAGAGCAAAACACACACTATCGAATGTAAACAAAGAGACACGTAGAGTGGTAAAACAACAGTCGGTAAAGAATAGATACAAATAGACAGAAGAAATGGAAGCAACTTACATGTCAAAGGGTATGCATTAAGCAACTATGAAATAGTAGAATAAATCAAGGATTGCCGAAGGAGGAAGCTGTATGAAAAATAAGTCTGGGGGAATCTCATTTGAAGATAGAGACATATTAATAAAGATGGACAGATCTATTTGAGGACTACAGGGGCAATAAACTATCGCCAGATTCTAATAAAGACCTACAGATTGTCAAATCAAAAGTAAAGAAAGCAATAAATATGATACAACAAGGAAAATAATTTCTATTGAGAAATTAAAGTGTGAAGAACAAAAATTAAATTACAGATGGAGAATCAGAAAGATTATGCAGATAAATTAGTTGCAATGGGAAAACTAAAGCAGAAATAGCAAAAATTAAAGATACAGAAAGAGAAAAACAATGCAAGCAAATTTATTGAAATGGAAAAAATAAATTCAAAGAAAAAAGAAGAAATGGAGAGACTAAAACACCAACCAGAACAAGAGGAACTAAGATTAAAGTTGCAGAAAGAAAACGAAAATGCCAATAGGATTTTCAAGTTAGACAAATTGTGCATTCAGCAGAACAATGCATCTCAGAAGAAAATGTACTCGGAAAGAAAGATATAAACGTCCGCGACTAATGCATCGTCATCAATTACAAAGCCTCATTTGCCTAATTTTAATAAGTCATGTGATGATACTGCACACAGATTATTGATTATATAATGGACCTTATTTTAAGGTTTTATTCTGGTGCAGTACGGATCTGGTGGCGTTTTAACTAGAACGTCAACCAACAGTTATTGCAACTTGTAGCTACTTGGACGTCATTTCATTACAGCTCATCATTTCAAGATGGTGAGTAAATAATCTTTCCTTGAGCCGTTGCCAGAATGTAGGGCTAAACACACGGACGAAGACCATACCCTTAAACCTCGTGCACTCAGTGCTGATAGATAAGAAAATAGATGCTTCAGTTGTTCTCAGAGGGTTAGAAACGATTTCCCAAGACATTGTTTACCACATAGAGTTTTCAAAATACAGAAACCAAGGTATCACATATGGTGTTCAATGTTACAGGCTACACAACTTTTTGAAATGTGTTAATCTGATGCACATGGTCAGCCAAAATTTCCTCATAAGAGTTTTCTAAATTAACGATGTAACATGTGTAATGCTGAAAATCATTTAGACAAGGATTGTCCACGCATAAGACACCATAAAGATGCAATTGGGTATGTGGTAAACAGCATCATTGATAAAAACTGCCTGGGCTGTAAGGTCTTAAGTGTCCGGAATGCTAACCCTGGGAAAAGTTGCGGTCATGCACTGCCTGTATTGGCTTCAACATAAGGGGAGTCTTACTCTCCATACATGGTTCTTGTATAACCCAGTATCGGTTCTTCGAGATGCGGGTTGTAGACAGTTGGGGTGTGTCATTCTTTGGATGATTCATCTGCATTTACTGGTAACACTGTAAAATGTGTTACATTTGGAGGCACTTTAGAGTGTTACTTGCTGGCTGACATTGACATTTCCACACCATTTTTTAACTGCAGGGTTCACGCTTGTGTATTAAATAGTCCCGTTAGTGATTTGATAGTGAGAAATGTCCCATGCATTCGGGATTGTTCTAAAGCTGAGATTGAGGAGTGTAATATAAACTACCCTTTATTTGCCAATGCAGTATTTACGAGCGCACAACGCGCTGCAGAGATTGTAATTGTTATACCATGTGAACAAGCTCAGGAAATGACAGTACGTTCTGTAGTTTAGGATTCTTCTAGACGTAGTTTTATTGCAGAACAAATAGCTGATATTTCATTGTATCCTTTGTATAGGTTCCCTGCAAGCGGTGGTGTTAAATGTTCGAAAGTCGGTTGTCATTGGTTTTCCATTAAAATCAGGGTTTAACTCGTTGCCTAGTCAATATAGTGTCTGTTCGCCGAAACTTGGTCGTTCCAAGAGCTGTCATTCTGCGAATATCTCACGACTGACCACTATCAGGCCACATGGATATTGCGAGAAGCAGGTATCGGGTCATATCTTAGTTTTATTGGCCTGGATATAACATATATATATTAAAGTATAATGTCGTTCTTGTGACATTTGTTAGAAAGTTTCTTGTAGGTGCGATCATCATTTGGCACCACTTCACATCGCTGATGTGACAGAGCGGGCTTTAAAGAAATTCCTTTTGATTTGGTGGGACCTCTTGCTGTCACATCTGATTGAGGCTTTCGTTATATTTTGACTTGTGTGGAATGTACAATGTGGCCCTGGGCCATTCCTTTCAAGTATGTACCATCCTCATCTGTGGCTGATGCTTTATTGCTAATGTTGTGTTGTTGTTGGGTTTCTAGAAAAAAAATACTTCATAGAGGTGCTAAACAGACCACAACCAAAAGTAACACCTGATTTTAATAATGAAACACCCACAACCACCTTGCCAATAACTTGCGATGAATTCACGCTGGACGAGATCAAACTATTTCTTTTGGCTATAATTTGGTAATTCCTAGACTATTTGCGTAACGTTTAACATATTATTTGTCAGCAAGTCCTAAGGAACCGAAATATACAAATTTAAAGGAGCTAAGTGGCTGCGTTCAAAATATGCACTTTCTTCTACCTCCTGTTTACTTCGAATACGATGTGGTGTCTGGGTACTGTAATGTTTTCAAACGTAAACCAGTATAATGTCATATTTCCTAATAAGCGTTTTTCAGGATTTTAAAACCTAACTCTGGTATGGGTAGTGTTTTTTATCACTGTCGATTTGAAAAAAGTTAGTGCTAGTGGCCTTACACGCGTGATGGTAGCAATTGTGTATCACGCGACTGTGGTAGTATTGCCTGCGTTCCGGCTTTCAGCCTCTCCCTTTCTTTCTATCTTTAAGTCCATCTGTCTTTCGTTTTTTTTTAACGTAGTGTATAAAATGACATGAATGGAATTTTAAATCTAGGTCAACTTGCGTATCTCAAGGTTTTTCTTAGAAATGCAGCACATGTTTTATCGTAGAAAGCGGGTATTGAAGCAGTAGGGTTTTACTATCAACGTGAAACGTTACAATTTGCAGACGCAGGAGAAAACAAGGGGGATTTCGCGTACAGTCATTGTGACAGCACTGTTCTTTACCATTCTTCTTTCCTTTTATTGAATTTATGTGTTAGGCTTTACATTTACCTGATAATTTATATATGTGGATTAGAATTTCTCACGACAAATCCTCCCCACTTAAAACAGACGTTATATGTCAGTCTATAATTCTATATACACATAGAGAAATTTATTATTATTCCTGGGTTTTAGGGTGACTCTCATCACACGGATGGCGGCTTAAAAAATCCGCTCCCAGATTTGTTTTTCCACTTATATACTCTATGCTAAACTCAAATGGCTGCATCAATAAAGACCAACGGAGTAATCTAGAATTCTCATGTCTAGCCTGTGCCAGAAACGACAAAGGTTTGTGATCCGTTTGCAACTTAAATGCCTTCCCATACAGATAAATATTGAATTTCTTTATCGCCCATATTACTGCAAGACATTCTTTTTCGCTAGTCGAGTACTTGGTTTCAGCTTTATTCAACTTTCTGCTAGCATATGCCACTGGGCTTAATTCCCCATCCAATGCATCTGATCTCTGTAGCAGAGTTGCACCTAACCCAATATTACTGGCATCCGTCCTTACAATGAATTCTTGACTTAAGTCAGGTAATTTCAAAATAGGTTTGCTTGTTAGCTTTTCCTTCAATTCCTGGTAAGCCATTTCACATTGTGGTGTCCATGTAATTCGATCTGGATTTCCCTTACGTGTCAAATCAGTTAACGGTGCACATATGGAATTAAAGTTTTTGATATACTTTTGGTAGAAACCACATAATGAGACAAAGGATCTCACGTCTTTCTTGGTTAGTGGTCTCGGGGCTTTCTTTAGTTTCTCTAAATTCTTTGGGTCAGGGGTCATGTTTCCCTGATAAACTGTGTGTCCCAAGAATTCCAATTCTTTACATCCAACGCAACATTTGGTTGGTCGGGCTGTTAAATTCGCTTCCCTAAGTCGATTAAACAGCATGTTCAGAGAGTCAATGTGTTCCTCAAATGTTTCTGTTGCTATAAGGATATCATCCATGAAATTTGTGATACATGGATTATTCAGAGTGTCCAATAATTTTCTCATCATCCTAGAGAAGACACTAGGCGCATTCTTCAATCCAAATGGCAAATCTATTAAACTCATAGTGTCCTTCTGAGGTACTAAAAGCTAGGTATGGTCTAACCTCAGGCTTTACTGGAATCTGATAGTATCCTTTACTCAGATCCGTTTTGGAGAAATATTTAGCTTTATTTAGTCTGGCAAACAGCTGATTTGTATCCGGCAATGGATCCACCTGTCCTTCTGTAATATCATTCAGTCTCCTGTAATCTATACAGAGTCTATGTTCTCCAGAGGGCTTCCTTAAGAGTACAACACCGGAACTATACGAAGATTCACTGTGTGAAATAATTCCTTCCTTCAACAAATAGTCTATCTCTTCCTTCAAAGCTTTCTCCTTAGCAAAAGGAATCGAATATGGTTTCATACAGACAGGTGTGGGGTCTGTCAGTTTCATATCATATTCCAATAAGTTTGTATGCCCAGGTCTGTCTGTTAACACCTCTGTATGATTATCTAGAACCTGTTGCACTCTCTCTTTCTGAGTTTTCGTTAAATGTGTACTGATTTTCATTTGTGCTGCTGTCTCACAGGGGTGTAATGGATATTCAAATGATGAAAGTGTTCCTTTTTCATCTCCATGGCGATAGACAAGGTCAACAAGTGTGTCTCTTCCTGATGTTCTCTTTCCAAATATTTCTTCAGGAGATTCACATGATAGATTTTTTCTTTCCCCTTCTTATCTATCTTATAATTTGTTCTAGACACCTTCTCTAGAACTGTATATGGACCTTGCCATCTAATTTGTAACTTATTCTGACTCCCGGGGAGAAGAAGCAGTACCTTCTCTCCCACAGCCAAATCTCTGTCTTTCGCCTTCCTGTTATAATAGGCAGCATGTTTCTTCCTGGCTTGTTTCAAATTTTCATTGGCAAGTTTCCAGCCAGTTTTTAAACGAGTGATCAGCTCATTCACATATTTGTATGAGGATGTAATATTTTCCTCTGCCTTTTCGTCCGTCCACGTTCTTAAAAGAGTTACATATGGACCTTTAAATTCGGAAACTTATTTCTCCTGGCACATGCCAGGTCCTTTCCACCCGAAGCTCTGTAGTGATGATTTTTCTTCCCAGAATTATCATGCACAAAACGACCGCTACCAACTTTCCTCTTGGGGCTGTCTCCCCACTTAAAATTCTTGATGAGAGATTTCCTCTCTACATCTTCTTCCTCCAGTTTGTTTAAGTCCGATTGAGGGATTTTCGGCTTATCCTGGGGTAAGACATCTTTTTGCACTCTCTGCATAGTGGCCATTGTAAAACAGTTAAGTGAAGCTTGTCCGTGAAAAGGGGCTTCCCATTCCCTTTGGTCCACTTTATCAAATTTATATTCCTTTTTATTTTCAGGCCTAATTTTGCCCCTTGGCGTGTCCAGGTCCTGATCAATGTTCCCACTTGTGGGTGTTCCCTCATGTGCTATGCTACACCTTTCTACAAAATTCTCAATGTCCCATCTTGCCTTGGGCCAATAATAATTGTGAGCCACCTTTTGGATGATGGTACCTATTTTCTCATGGTCCCCATCTGGTTTCACATGTAGGCTCCTTATTAATTCTGCCCTATATCTTTTAGGAAGTACCAGCTGTCCCTGACCTTTAGATCTAGCTCCAGTCTTCCTATACATCAACTTGTTTTTCATGTAAAAATCTCCATTGCCTGGAGTTGTATGACAAGTTGACAATTTCCTGAAACAAGGCTTGAGGGTCTTATCCCCAGCCTGTGCCTTCCTCATCTCTTCTGGAGTGGTATCTAACAGAATATCCTCCTCCTGTCTTGAGGTCGACCTGACCTGAAGGGTGGCCATATACACAGGTTTCCTTCTACAATGGTCAGTGTCATGATTGTTCATCTGACAATTCTTACACCACCTTTTTCCTTGGTTGAAAGATTTTCTTTCATCATATTTCCTTTCATCGAATTGTGGGGTTTTATTTTTATTGTCATACCGTGGCCTATCAAATTGGTGCTTACCTTTGTTTTGATCTCTTGGATCAAATTTATTAAAGTTTTGTGGTGCCTGATAATTATCCAGCTGTTTCTTTTTATTACCTGTTACCTCTGCTTGAGCTGCTTGATACCTTTCAGCAACATTTAGCAACTCACCCAGCCTCTCTGCACCTTGTTCCATGAGGAACTTTCTCAGGTCTGGAACCATGGACTCTCTTAATTGTTCTATAAGGATCATTTCCTTAAGATCTTGGGTTTTCCCCAGAGAAGTCCATTTCTCCAAGTATGTCTCTATTCGTGCAGAGAACTGGTGATAGGTTTCACCTGACAGTAGTTTAGCATTCCTAAATTTTTTCCTATAAAATTCTGCGTTCTTTTCATATCTTAACAAAAGAGCCTGCTTTAGCATGTCATAATTTTCCTGATCACCTCTGCTCATTTTAGCAAAAACTTCATAAGCTGCCCCACGAAGTCCTTGAGATAACTTTAAGCTCCACCTTTCTCTCTCTAACCCATATGTGGTAGCTAATAGTTCATATCTATTTAGATAGCTCTCAATATCATCGTCTTTCTCAACGAAATGATCTAAATGTAAATTCATAGCTGAGGTTGAGGCTCCCTGACTCGCGGTGGCATCAGAGGCAAAGGGACTGGCACCATTTTCAGGAGCATGGACTTGAAACTCAAACTCCCTTAGTCGTAACTCATGTTCCCTTTGTAATCTTTTATCTTCTGCTTCCCTTTCTGCAGCTAATCGCTTGTCTTCCCTTTCTGCAGCCTGTCTTCTTTCCTCGGCTTCCCTTTCTGCAGCTAATCTTTTGTCTTCTCTTTCTGCCTCCAATGCTTTAGCCTCTTTGTCAGCCTCAATAGGCAACCTCTTAGCCTCAGCCTCAATCTGCAACCTCTTAGCCTCAGCCTCAAATTGTATCTTCTTAATTTCCTTTTCAGCCTCTAACTTTCTTTCGGCTTCTTTTTCTAATCTTCTTTCTTCCCGTTCAATATATTTGTCACATTCAGCAGTGATATAAGAAATCATAATTTGCCCGTCCATTCCTAACTCTTTCGCAGTCTGTACAGCAGCAGATCGAAATTTTGCCAAGTCGGCCATTGTCTAACATGTAAATGTAACAATTCAATCTATCAATAATTATCTAAGGACACTACAGGCACTGAGAGCTCAACGTTATTTATTTTCACCCAAGGATACATTTTAACTCTTATTATTCCCTGAAGTGAATTACCCCCAATATTTTTAATAGGGAAAGATTCAAAATCCCGAGAGCGAGACCCCAATATATGTGGTAAAGTGGGATAATATAAATATTTATAGGGGACTTAGTGTACTGACTGAGATCAGCTGTGAAGGTATCTATATCTAATAAGGGTAGTGTAATATAGATGACCTTACTTGCTACCACATATTTATACCTCAGTCAGAATTATTCTGGAATATAGTGATGACTACGTTGAATGTCTAGGGTATGTATATGATGAAGTGTAAGTCACAACAACAACAGACAGATAAACAATTTAATTTATTCCACCACACGTGACAACACTGTGACACTCACACACATGTAACATTCTATAAGACTATCTTGAATGAGTCACTGGTAAATTTTCAAATATCAATATGTATTAAGTACTTTTCATTAATATATATGTGTCCTGATTCAAATACAAAGTGAACCAGGAATCACAATCAATTTTAATTACAAGTTATATGTACAGAATTTATCAATATGAATCTTGTAGTGACATATTTTATTAATCTTATCCTATGTGTGTCAGTTGTGTAGTAGTAATATGAGGTAATACTGGTGTTGTTTTTTTCAAGCTATGTTGTTATTTGTCATCATGACTTCAAGTGTTTATTTCTGTTGGAACTAGTATTGGAGATGTTCTAAGTTCCGTTCATTTAACAATTAATTTCCCCTCTTATTTTTATACAATGTCAGTTTAAGATGGGATTACATAATGTTGAGCTCTGCTGGCCACATAGGCTTAACTTTCGTGATGGCGGCAGGAAAAGACTCCTCTGCTCGAGTGCTCCCCTGTGTTCTGGAGACACCTCACTGTTTGCTATATGGACCAAGGAGTATGCTGTCCGCCTCTGGATTCAGCAAAGCTCTGACCAGGTACTGCTCAATAGCTTTAGGACCACAGTCCCTGAAACAAGAAGGTTGTACCTCCTACTTCAGAACTAATTTATACTCTATTTCTACACTGAGCACAATACATAACAAACACTGAGTTCAGAGCGGTAGGCCAACTGCTATCTTCATCTGAAACAATTTTCACCAGTATATTCCTCCCTAATGGTTACTACGCCTCTGCAATTCCAGCATTATTTCTTTCTAGACAATAATATAGGTGGCAGTGTACTGTTTGGCAATTCTATGCAGTTTTACTTTCCTCCGACACCTTCTGTTCAGGTTGGAGCACTATATATGCTTCACCTCATGTTCGCTACTAAACCACACATATATACAGACATAAATTATCAATTTACATTCAATTCTCATTAAAAGATATCAAATGTTTCAAGCTTACCACAATTCATGGAAATAATACAGAATTACGTTGACTGGCACTGACTATAACACAATTTCGATCTGCCGATGTCCCAGGTTTTTATTTAGAAAAATAGGCACTGGTGCTCAACGCACTGATTCTGTAGTAAGTTTATTTGCAAATGTGGTGCTGACCTGACGCCTCTAATTGACTATATTGGCAAGTCTAACCAATCATGCCATGCTTACACAGCTTTTCAAAAAAGTACTCCTACTCACGTTTCCCCTAACAACAAAGAAGTAGTATTTATAACCCGACTAATCGTGTTTAGCCTTACATTTATTGCGCTCCGATCAAATCGGATTTAACATGGAGACCCATTTCCCGTACAATGGTGGGGTGAAAATCTGCCACTGAGCGATTCTGATTCTAGTGTTGTCTGACATCCCTCACTATTTCTTTTGGCTATAATTTGGTAATTCCTAGACTATTTGCGTAACGTTTAACATATTATTTGTCAGCAAGTCCTAAGGAACCCAAATATCCAAATTTAAAGGAGCTAAGTGGCTGCGTTCAAAATATGCACGTTCTTCTACCTCCTGTTTACTTCGAATACGATGTGGTGTCTGGGTACTGTAATGTTTTCAAACGTAAACCAGTATAATGTCATATTTCCTAATAAGCGTTTTTCAGGATTTTAAAACCTAACTCTGGTATGGGTAGTGTTTTTTATCACTGTCGATTGGGAGCCGCGCTGGTGTAATGGCTTCGGCGTTGTACTGGCGACCAGATGTTCATGGTTCAAACCCGGGCGTCGGCGTTTGAAGAAATGTTTACGGCCGGAAATTTGACTGAATAGCCTGAACGGCTCCTGTGATAAACCCTCTGTGGATGGGAAGGAGCGAAGCTCCTGACCGGGTTGGAAGGAAAGTCCTCAGGTTCCCCAGCCTCGCAATGACATGTCATTATGCCGAAGGGCTGAAAGCCCAAGTGCCGCTGGTTAAGAAAAAAAAAAAAATCACTGTCGATTTGAAAAAAGTTAGTGCTAGTGGCCTTCCACGCGTGATGGCAGCAATTGTGTTTTGCACGACTGTGGTAGTATTGCCTGGGTTCCGGCTTTCAGCCTCTCCCTTTCTTTCTATCTTTAAGTCCATCTGTCTTTCGTTTTTTTTAAACGTAGTGTATAAAATGACATGAATGGAATTTTAAATCTAGGTCATCTTGCGTATCTCAAGGTTTTTCTTAGAAATGCAGCACATGTTTTATCGTAGAAAGCGGGTATTGAAGCAGTAGGCTTTTACTATCAACGTGAAACGTTACAATTTGCAGACGCAGGAGAAAACAAGGGGGATTTCGCGTACAGTCATTGTGACAGCACTGTTCTTTACCATTCTTCTTTCCTTTTATTGAATTTATGTGTTAGGCTTTACATTTACCTGATAATTTATGTATGTGGATTAGAATTTCTCACGACAGTCATCGTAACTGTGTATATATCAGAGCACGTTGTAAAGGTGTATTGGTGTATCCGGTCAACTCTAATAACCGGGCACAGTGTCAGGTAAACAGGTCACCTTGTCCTGGAACACAATGAGGCCCCGACAAGAATGCATTGTTGACAATGAGTGTTACAATAAATGTCAATACGGGAATGTGTAGACTGTTCTGTGGAGTTGACTGAAGGTTCAAACACTCATTCATGCGTATCTAGAAGTTACTGATGCAGACTACTGTGGACGTTTCAATAGTTTAATTTGACGCACACACTTGGACAGAACGGGTACAGTTACAGGAACACAGGTCGACATCAATAGCATATTGTTGACCCACGGTGTACAATAATAAATTGGCATTCATGTTGAGGAAAATCACAATGGAACATCAGTATACAAGCATTCAGAGTACCATATCTTATATAAATATTCATCAGGCCTTACTGACTGATCATGTCAGTTAATATACAAGGCTCCAACCTGATTCCTAGACCGAACCTTTTTAGCATAAACGTAACTTGCACTCTAGCGAAGATTCCGTTAAATACAGTTCAGCCAATATTTCCTGAGAAAACGTTAAACTACCAATATTAGGTTTTCCTTTTATAAGTATGATCTCTTTATCATCACAGGGGCGTCCCTGTTCTCTGGTAAATTATCAACAATAAATAGCATTCCAAAATGGCTTCTAGTCTTGTGAGCCTCGCTCACGATAATGATGCACAATGAAGCTTCAATAATGATGCAGTTCATGAACATAACTGTTTCTATAACATTCAGCATATTCTTTCCTCATAGCTGCTGCATATATACATAATCAGTGCTGCTAGATAACATGTCGTTCCGACATACTGACATGGTTCAATTCATGTAGCTGTCTGCCCATATTAGGCCTAGGAATGGGAAAAGTTCGGTAAACAGTTCTTTACCTTGGCATAGGAAAAAACCACTAGCAAACACAGAAACACTCTTCTCCTCGCGTTATGGAATGAACACTAGGGAACTCATGGATTTAACCATCCCAGAAGAAACTATCTTCGTTCCCATAATCAAAAAGAGATCACAAACTTTAGGCAGGTCTAAGACATGACTTCCCGCCATAGGCTTCTACATCAGGGAAGTACTCCCTAACGTATCTTCATGCGCCGAAAAGCACCTGACCCCAAAATACAGTCTAAGATAAATAGTCCGACATAGACATACAAAGATAACCCGATATAAGACCGGATCGTCTCCAACAGACACTGAGTAAACATAGACTCGGACCATAAACATCCCTGCATAAACCTAAGCAAGAATAATCTGTTTTCTGTCCGAACAAAGAATAGATCAACGGAGTCTAGATCCATCCGCCAAATCGATATTCAAGAGAGATCACCCATACAAAAAAAAGTATGAATTAATCATGGGTGATATAACTTTGACCATGAGAGCATTTCAAAATAAATACTGTTCATATCAAATAGTCATACAATACATTTGTATACCTACCTACCTACAGTAATCCGTGCGTCGCATAATTCCATACAAATGAATATGTGCGCAACAGATTACCACACCCCCCGGGAAAAAAAATGTAACATTTTAAAAAAAAAATACATCTAAGAGAAACATACAATTGGCTCACAACGCACGAATAACAATGCGCAGATGATAAGCATTCCAAACAAATATAACGCCTAATGTGAGGCTAAGTCGTCATATGAAACGACAAGTGAGAATATATCTCAAGATCTCAGAGAAAGTATTTCTCTAAGTATAAATATTTCCAGAGAGGTGTCACCAACGCCTACTACACTACTGACAATGCCACAATTTATGCAATAGTTTATCCAATAATTTCATACTAGATATCTTAAGTTCATGATTACCAAAGAAGGAAACATTAAAAAGACCCGGCAGTGAATATACATAAATGAACCGCTAAGTAGTGATACAAGCAATATATCATACATTACATATGTGTACATGTTTTAATATAGAGAGAAAAAACTGTAGTGTTACGGTAGTTTAATTGGCATTGTCTGCTAGAGGTTAGCAGCATGCGATTTTAGGGGTTACAACGTTTAATGTAATGTAAAAATATTATTAGCCTATTGAACGCTGTGACGTTTCAGCGTTGGTAGTCACGCACCCTGACCAAGAGACGGGACCCTTTCTTGAATGACCGTCGAACTGAGAAGACGTGTCCTTGTAGTCTTATAGTGTCGGGCATGGAGTGCCACACAGTTATATTGTATTTTATTATGGACATGGGTCAGTCCACTGTTATGATGAAGAAAGATGAATGTTACAGATTAGTAATTGACTAAACCTAGTCGAGATGAATTAACAGTCCGTTTTAGTTATATTAGTGCCAGACGCATAATCTCACTGTCGGTCGTTGGGATCACCAACCACGCGTGCATATAGTTATGTCGATCTGCTTACAATAATTCAGATTTACGGGACAAAGGACTGATATGCAAAGATAGCTAATTCAATATAGGATTCTAAATTATATATGTGATGTATTCATGACCAACGTATGATGTCTGAAATGTGTAATAAATTGTTTGGACTCAAAAGGGACTTATCACATTCATTGAGGTTGACTAGTTCTGACAGTTGTGATAGTCACAAGATTATAAACCCATCTTCGCGTAATACACCATCAAGCACGATACAGAAATAAAATGAATGAATTGATGCACTGGCCAATGGAAGTGGAAGCTTCCTTCATTCAAGGAAAAATCTTCAACGGTCACACATTTAAACAGAGAAGGTTTTGCAACAGTGGTGACATTATATATATATATAAGAAGAGAAGAAACACAACAACCAACCTCTTCGCAACAGTGGTTGGCCATTGTTTGGGGACGAAAGAACACAAAAAAACGGAAATTTTTTTTTCATTGAACTCCGAAGGAATTGTTTACTTTCAATGAACAATCACGTGATATGCTAAAACGTGACCTATGATGCAGATGCATAGTTACACAAAGCTGACGTCATACTATTGTGCGTACATGCCAACAGATCAAACGACAACCTTCAACGTGAACATAGTTTGATGAATTTGATCAAGAAATGGATAATCTTTAGATACCAACGAGGAGCAGACAATGTTAAGACATTTGTTTTAACCCGTTGATGAACTTGGCATCTCCGGAGCATTTAAAAGATAAGTTTAATTGTGACTATTGTCTGTCAGAAACCACACACAGTACTAAGTCCATTTCGTCTGTACTGACATGTCTATTCTATGTTTCATATATATATGTTATCTCTGCTTTCACCGTTTGTGTTGTTCCTAATTCGTGGGAATGGTTGGGCGGCGAATTGAAATCAATTCTATGGCTCTCTGGATGCCACGAACTGATTTTAATTGTTCTTAAGGCCGTTAGTTAATTGCATTTAACGAAGAACCCATCGACGACTTTCCGGTGATTTTGTCCGTTCGAATTTGCAATTAATTGACCGTACATGTTAGGTGTCTAGTCTAGTTATAGCTGGGGTATTCTAGTGTATTTAGTTCTAATTTTTATTCATTTCTGTAGTTATGTTTGTAATCTATCGTGTTTTTCTGATCTGACTATCATTTCGTTTATAGATTTGTATAACCGTTAATGAGTCCATGTATACGTCACTAATTTTTGTGTAAGCAGGTTAATTTTTTATTCTGTTCACTCTTTGATCTCTCACTTCCGGTTTATTCTACTTAGTTATAAATGCATTTTTATTGTGAAAATGTCTTTGTCGTATTGTAATACTGTTCTGTAATCCTTGGTTAACAAATTGTGTTGTTTGTCTTCATCTCATCCATTTATAATATAATATTAATACTATAATTTATTCATTAATAAGAGTGTAGATGAAGATGATTAAATTTTTATGAATTTTAAGGAGGAATTAGGGACTTTGCACCAATTTGCAGTGGTGGTCCAAGAAATGGGCAATGCACTTTATAGCTCATGATTATGGCATAATATATAATGATTAATTATTATAAATTTATAACATATTAAGACATATTAAATGTTAATTAATACATTTTCTCAGTACTACAGTGTGGACTTAGTAACTATTAAAGATTAAATAACCTAATTATTTAGGGATAATACCCATACTTATTGAATACTAATATTAAGTGCATGATATAATTTCAGCATCTTAAATAAATAAATATCATTACTATTTATGTTAGATATTAGTGGGTACATATAATATTTTTACAAAATATTATAGATTTGTGGAACGTATAAATAACACTACAGGAATATTGCAATTTCTTATATTGATTATTCATACTTTGAGTAATTACAATTATCTACATAGATTCTTTTGGTGATTACTATTCATTAGTGATTGAATACTTAAATAAATTAACGTCAAGATGCTTAACTTAGACTATTTTATTAAAAATGGGAAAGACTTTAATTTGAAAGGACCAGAACTACGTGAATATGCGGAACAACAACTTGCAAAATATAAGGCAGAGACGGAAGAACTTGAAAGAAAAGAGGCGGAAAAGAAAGCTATTGCTAAGGCAGAGAAAGAAGAATTAAGACAAGAAGAAGATAGAAAGGTGGCAAGAGATGAAATCCTACGGATTGAAGAAGAGAATAAATTGAAACGACAGGAAATCGTACTGCAGCAAGAAATGGAATTGCAACGGCTTAAATTGGAAACAGCAAAACTTCAGTCGCAAGGTGCTGCAGCAAGCCAAAATGATAATGCTCAATCTGGATCTTCATCCAACCGACTTAAGGGCAATTATTACTTTAAGCTACCGCCGTTCAAGTTACACGTTGACGATTTGTCATCATGGCTATCGCGCTTTGAGGATATATGCAAGGTCAATAACCTTGACAAAACTGCATGGACACTTAAACTCAAGGAATTTCTGGATGGCGAACCTGCAAGTGCAGCACAAAATATTGATCCTACATTAGCCACAGACTATGAGGCCATTAGGACTTTGTTATTGCGTCGGTTCCACTTGAACGAAGAGGCATGTAGATTACGTTTCAAAAGTTTGTTGCCAGATAATAATAAAGACTTTACATGTTTTATTGCTAACATACGCAATACTTTTAACAGATGGGTTGAACTGGCAGGTGTCAACAAATCTTACGACAAGTTAGTTGATTTGTTATTAAGGGATAAAGTGTTATCTTCTGTCAGCCCACCGTTCTTTGCCTATCTGCATGAACGTAAACCAGATACTATTGATGAGTTGGAAAAAAATTCATTAAATTACTGCACTGCGCATCCGAATGCGAACATTTCTAGCTCGTTGATAAGAGAACCTCTTCCTGTAGCCTCCAATATGGCATATCACAGTAATAACAAACCAAGAACACACAGTGTAGACAGAAGTAGGTTCAAAGGAAACTATGACATTAATTTTCATAAGGGACGTAATAGTTTTAACAATGACTTTAATAGAGGAAGACCACAAAATATAAATTATTCACCTCAGTCCAGATACAACAATAATCCACGTAACTCAAGTTATAATCGGTCATATAACTATAATAATGGTAACAATTGGAACAACAACAATAATTATAGCTCGAGACATCGAGATAACAGTTACAATAGGGGACAACGGGATAATTCAAATGATTATTCTCGTCATCGTTCTCATTCTCGTAGATCGGCAAATTATAATCATAATACAGGGGCAGCCATTACTAATGCTACAACCCCTGGGGTTCAGAGTTCACCTACTAATAACAGAATACAGTCTTCGTCTACATGTTATGCAATGAATTATAATGTGGCAAATAGTTGCCCAGAATGTAATCTTATATTTCAGAAGGCAAAAGAGACGGTTCTGAACTGCGGACACATCCTCCCAGAAGTCAGTCTGGCAGTCAATGACGGAACAGGCTCGCTGATCTTCAACAGAGGAAAAGTTAATGGATCCATCGTCTCAGTTTTAAGAGATTCTGGATCGACAACGATCGGAATCCGTCAGTCACTTGTTCATCCTAATTGTGCAACTGGAGAACATGTCAGGTGCATGACTTTTGGAGGAACAGTAGAATGTTATCCAACTGCTATTATACATATTAATACACCTTTTTTCACAGGCAACGTTAAAGCATGCATGTTAAGGAACCCAATTGCCGACCTTATGGTGGGATGCATACATGGAAGTAAGGATTGCACACCAGAAGAGATTATTGAATGGGAAAAAAATAATCTATGCATCGGAAATGCAGTGATAACCAGAGCACAGACTAAACAATTAGAGACTATGAACACTGAAAAAAGAGAAACAGACAATCATGAAAATATTGAGATTCATTCTTCGATTGACCGAGCATCCTTTGCTGCAAAACAGAAGGAAGACAGATCATTAAAAAAAATTTTTGCACTGGTCAACAAAGTTGACAATCTTGCTATGAACATTAATAATAATCATTGGTTTATTATTAAAAATAAGATATTATTAAGATGTTTTATGGATAAAACTCAAGTAAGACAACAGGTCATGGTACCTTTTGCTTTTAGACGGTACATACTTCAACACGCACATGATTCTAAGTGCGCAGGTCACATGGGATATACTCGGACACGTTCTCGAGTATTATCTTCTTTTTTTTGGCCGGGAGTATCACGAGATATTTCACAGTACGTACGCTCCTGTACGATATGCCAGGAAGTGAAAGCACGAGGAGCCTTTCACACGGCGCCTATTCAGGCTTGTGACATATCTGTGAGACCCTTTGACAAGATGGCCATTGATATTATTCTCCCACTTTTACCATCAGCCAGAGGACATAGATTTGTTCTCACTTGCATCGATTTATGCACACGATGGCCAGAAGCCATCCCATTGAAAACCACCACCACCACAGATGTAGCTGATGCACTACACCTGATCTTTTCTAGAGTAGGTTTTCCTAGGAAACTTTTATCAGATCATGGATCTCAATTTATATCTGAGACTACGACAGAAGTAATGAAAACTTGGAATATAGACAGAAATCTCAGCAGCATTTATCACCCAATGAGTAATGGTGCAGTAGAAAGACTTAACCGCACACTCAAACAAATGTTACATAAAGTTACAGTTAACCATCCACAGGACTGGGACAGAGTACTCCCAGCCGTGTTATTCGCTTATCGAGAGGTGCCACATGAACAAACTGGCTTCTCTCCATTTCAATTAGTCTTTGGCGCTCCACCAAGAGGTCCTATGGGACTAATAAAAGACTTATTGATTGACTCCGAGATGACTCAGGATACCCAGTCATCCTATGAGTATGTAATTAATCTCCGGAATAACATTATTGATGCCTGCAAAACGGCAACAGCTTCATCTGAGGCTGCTAAAGCGAAAGCTAGAACTTTCCAAAAACAGTAGTAGACTATTACGTCAATTATTTCCAGGAGATCAAGCTTACGTGTTATTGCCACATAACGATAATAAACTACTCATCTCGTGGAATGGTCCATACCAGGTTATCAATAAGATTTCTGATGTTGATTATGTCCTGGACATTAAGGGACATCACAAAATATTTCACATAAATATGCTCAAACAATTTCATACTCGTCCTGAACATCTACAAGCTATTTTTCATGAACTAGATGACACTTTCGTACCTACATGTCACTATTCTAATTTGTCTGTTATCCAGGAAGAAGAATCTTCTTTTCCTGAGGTACAGTTGGCATTACCTGTACCTGTAGTACAACCTACTGAATCTTGGCGGGACGTAACCATCTCTTCGTCGGTTACACCGCAACAGCATCAACAGATTGCTGAACTTCTACAATCTTATCCAGATGTGTTGACCGACGTTCCAGGTCGCACATCAGTCATTAGTCATGACATCACTCTTAACGATGATACTCCAATTCGGGTACATCCATATTCCGTTCCTCTACACTTTCTTACTAAAACTACTAAGGAACTTGAACAGATGTTATCTTTAGGAATTATTGAAACTAGTAATTCCCCATTTTCTTCTCCATTAGTTATTGTCCGAAAGAAGGACAATAACATTAGACTATGCGTCGACTATAGAAAATTAAATGCACAAACTATAGTTGATAGCAAACCACATCCACTTCTCAACGACTTACTGCCACGTCTATCTACCGCAACTATATTCACTAAGATAGACTTAACTAAAGGTTATTGGCAGATACCACTAACCGAAAAAGCTAAATACTACACAGCGTTTTCCACTCCGCAAGGTCTATACCAGTGGAATGTTATGCCTTTTGGGCTTGTTAACGCTCCAGCTACCTTTGTTCGCATGATGCGACAGATTTTTTCTGGTAGACCAGACATCATTACATACATAGACGACATATGCTTATTTAGTTCATCATTTGAGGAACATTTTTCGGGTCTTAAATAGGTTTTTGACACATTAAGAATGAATAATTTAACTGCTAAACCCACAAAATTACAAGTAGCGTTTCATGAAATAACTTTTTTGGGACACATCATTGGAGCAGGATATATCCAAACACTACCTAGTACGGTTTCTAAAATTTTAAACGTTTCCGTTCCTCAAACGAAGAAACAGGTTAGAAGCTTGTTAGGTCTAGTCCAATATTACAGCAGATTCGTACCTAACTTGTCATCTATCACGGCTGTTTTATCATCTTTATTAAAAAAGGACATGCCAGTGAAGGTGACATGGACTGGTGAGTGTAATAAAGTATTCCTTAAAATAATTGATATTTTTTCAAACCCACCAATTTTGAGACTACCTGATGCTTCCAAAAGGTTTTTTCTCCGTACAGATGCGAGTAATTACGGAATTGGCGCATGTTTGCTCCAATATCATGACGACATCCTCCATCCATCCTTGTATGTCTCACGGAAACTGAAACCGCCAGAGGTGAAATACTCCACTGTCGACCGCGAATTGTTGGCAGTTGTATGGGCGATAACAAAATTGGAGAAATTTCTGCTGGGAGCCCCATTCGTGGTCCAGACAGATCAGAAAACCGTAGCATCAATACGACGGGCGAATCATAAAAGTCCAAAGCTCACCAGATTCGCTATTCTGCTTCAGCCTTTTGATTTCTCCATCGAGTACATTACAGGATCAGAGAACGTCTTGGCAGATACTCTCTCTAGAAACCCTTCTGATGTCGAGTCATGAACAATAATAACGTCGCAGAAACTTACCCAAAAGACATAGCACTATCGTTGCTTTTCGACATAGAAAGGAACCATTGCCTACAATACACGTATCTGCTCACTAAAGACATGTTATATACGAAATGAACGAAATCAAGTGACACTATGTTCGTATTTACTCCAAGACTTTGCTTGGTGTCCATTCATGATAAAACTATTTGAAACAATTTCGTGAATCAAGTGAAAATAATTGAAATGCTATCGAACTAATTCAGTATGTGACATGTACTATTGTCAAGAACGTCGATACTTATGAATTGGAACACTTAAACATTTTTTCTAATCGGAATTCACAAGGATCAAGCCTACGGATGGATCATCATATCCAACGTTAATTAATTTTAATTAAGTCGTTGAAATAATGGAAATTAAAATGAAATGTGAGATAAATATGAAAAAAATGATATGAAATTTGGAAAAAAATGAAAGAAAGAAAAAAAAAAAACTCACATGATTCTTAGATAATATTATTGGATGTAACTATTATATTATATAGTTAATAATTATGTTGACACATTACATACTACATTATTATTTAATTGGTTAATTTAGATAGGTATTAACAACTTAACACTAAACTTAATTAATGTCCAACACACATAACTAAGTTAAATTTATACATTATTTTCTTTCTCTACTTTATTTCTCATTTATTTATTTCTCTCTTTAACATCTTCTTTCATTTTTCTTGCATTAGAATTTCAACAACTTTTTTCTTATTTCACACTCTGTATAATTAATTAGTTTAATTGTAACTCTTTAGATTAGTCTGACGTGACATTTCATTGCGACATATTTTAAGTTAATTAATTAATTAGATATCAACATTAGACATTCTCTTTTAGTTCATATAAAATTTATGTATAACATTTATGTATAATATGATCATTAATATATTAGATGACTGTTAGTTAGTCGACATGACCACGACACTGTTCTAGACAGAACATCGTAGGCCATATGTCGCATTTTTGTTTAATTTTTGATGTTATTCATTCAGATAGGTTTTTGAAAAAAAAAAAAAAAAATCTATCGAATAGATTTTTTTTCCCCCGGTGGACAGGGAATTGTTACGGTAGTTTAATTGGCATTGTCTGCTAGAGGTTAGCAGCTTGCGATTTTAGGGGTTGAACCGTTTAATGTAATGTAAAAAATATTATTAGCCTATTGAACGCTGTGACGTTTCAGCGTTGGTAGTCACGCACCCTGACCAAGAGACGGGACCCTTTCTTGAATGACCGTCGGACTGAGAAGACGTGTCCTTGTAGTCTTATAGTGTCGAGCATGGAGTGCCACACAGTTATATTGTATTTTATTATGGACATGGGTCAGTCCACTGTTATGATGAAGAAAGATGAATGTTACAGGTTCGTAATTGACTAAACCTAGTCGAGATGAATTAACAGTCCGTTTTAGTTATATTAGTGCCAGACGCATAATCTCACTGTCGGTCGTTGGGATCACCAACCATATGCAAAGATAGCTAATTCAATATAGGATTATAAATTATATATGTGATGTAATCATGATCAACGTACGATGTCAGAAATGTGTAAATAAATTGAATTGGATCCACTGGGACCAATGGAAGTGGAAGCTAGTTCCTTCATTCAAGGAAAAAATCTTCAACGGTCACACATTTAAAATGAGAGGAGGTTTTGCAACAGTGGTGACATTATATATATATATATATATATATATATATATACACATATATATATATATATATATATATATATATATATATATATATATATATATATATATATATATATATATATATATATATATATATATATATATATATATATATATATATATATATATATATATAAAGAAGAGAAGAAACACAACAACTACCTCTTCGCAACATGTAGTAGAGTTAAACCTGTTAGAAATCTGAGGATCTAACAGCTAGGTGGAATCATGTGGGCATCTAGACAAAATGTCTGCCATCACATTTTCTGAACCACGGATAGCTCGCACCGAAAAATGAAAAAGCTGAAGAGCAATCGCGTATCGCGTTGATCTCGCGCTCTTCAGATTTTTACTTTGAATAGCTGTAAGAGCTTTCTGGTCAGTTTCTACAATGAAATGCGCGCCAAGAAGAAATCTGTGAAGTTTAAGAATTGACCAAATGATAGCCAATAATTCACGGTCTAGGACCGAGTAATTCTTCTCTGCGGCATTTAGTTTTCGAGAAATATACATCACAGGATGCAGAGTTCCAGAGTACTCTTGCATTAGTGCCGCTCCAATCCCTGTGGATGAAGCGTCACTACGGAGAACAGATGTCTTATCTTTAGTAGGTAACACTAAAATAGGTGCAGTAGAAAACATAGTTTTGATCTTATCCAAAGAGGATTGACATTCTTGAGTCCAATGGACTATATTAGGAGACCCTTTCTTTAGCAAGGAAGAAAGAGGTGCCATGGTCGAGGACAGATTCGGAATGAATCGTCCATAAAATTGTATGAGACCTAAGAGACTTCGCACTTGCTTTTTAGTCTTAGGAATAGAAATGTTTAGTATTTTACTTGTATTATGGTCCTCTGTCTTTAGGAAACCATGACCGACACGGTGACTTAAGAAAGCAATTTCGCTAAAACCAATACAGGCTTTAGAGGGTTTTGCTGTCAGGTTATACTCGCGTAGAGTAGATAGTAATTGAACTAACCCCGAAAAGTGATCTTCCCAAGTATCGCTTAAAAGGCAGATGTCGTCTAGGTACGCAATGACATCTGACCGATAAGATAGGATTCGACGCATCATGCGTACGAATGTAGCTGGTGCGTTCATAAGGCCGAAAGGCATGAAATTCCATTGAAAAAGGCCTCTAGGTGTAGAAAAAGCAGTAAAAGGTTTGGCGCGTTCAGATAGAGAAACTTGCCAATATCCTTTGGACAAATCTAGTTTAGTGAAATAATGAGATTTAGAAAGCTTAATAAGTAGCTCTTCCAGTAAAGGCATAGGTTCAGCATCGAACTTCGTAACTTGATTCAATTTGCGATAGTCAACGCAAAGACGTATGTTATTGTCTTTTTTCCGAACAATAACCATCGGCGAAGAATATGCTGAAGTAGATGGTTCAATTATTTTTAAATCTATCATCTCATCCAACTCCTTCTCAACCTGTGCTTGAAAATGTATAGGGATCGGAGAAGGTCTGACTCTAATAGGATTATGGTCAGTTAGAATAATGTCATGTTCAATGGCATGAGTTTGTCCAGGAATGTCAGTAAGGACATCCTGAATGTTTGTAAAAGACCGAAACTTGTCACTGTTCTCCTAGAGATAAATCGGGAGAAACAGTAACATTTTTCCAGGATTCACTAGAATGAAGTGGAATCATCGGAAGTGGAAGATTAACATCCGAAAAACTTCGAGATTATATCGTACGGACCTTTCCAAGAAATAAGAAGTCTGTTTTCCCTACAAGGTAGTAAAACAAATGCTTTGTCACCAGGACAAAGTTGTCGTAAGGTTCTTTTCTTATTGGCAAATTGTCTTGCCTTCTGTTTAGCAAATTCAGAAGAAGAAGTTGCCAATTTGCATGCTTCGATAATCTTTTGCCTCAGCGCGATGACATATTCGTAAGAAGATTTTGTGTCATCGGTAATATTATCAGCGGTTATGAGATCATGAAGCAAAGACATAGGGCCGCGCGGTCGCGCGCCAAAGACAAGTTCAAAAGGAGAAAAACCAGTATGTTTATTGGGGACCTCTCTGTAAGCGAAGAGGTCCGCGGGTAAAACCCTGTCCCAACCTTGAGGATCATCCTCAGTTATATCCCTAGTAAGTTCTTGAGTGTTCTATTTAGCCGTTCGACCATCCCATTGGACATAGGATGATAGATACTACTCAAAGATCTCTCTATCTGTAGAGTAGACATTACTTGAGACATGGTATCCGATATTAGTTGGGTGCCATGGTCTGATAATATTTCTCAGGGGAATCCCAGGCGAGAAAATATAAGCCATAGAGCATCTGCAATATCAGCAGTAGTAATGCTTTTCAGAGGGATAGCCTCTGGCCAACGTGTGCACATGTCCACAAACGTTAAGATAAACTGATGTCCTCTAGCAGATTTGATCTTAAATGGACCAATGATGTCTATCGCCATTTTCTGAAATGGGCGAATAGGAATGTCTGCAGCCTGAATATGTGCACCATAGCGTGGACCTTTGGATTTGACTTCTTGACATACTATACAAGATTGACAATAAATCCGTATGTCTTTGTTCACAAAAGGCCAAAAGAAAGCCACAAGAACTCTTGACTTTGTACGGGAAAAACCCATATGTCTCGCACACTGAGAGTCGTGTGCGTGTTGCAAAATTTTAACTCTCAAATTCTTGGGAACAAGAATCTGAGAATGACTTAACTTAGCGGAGTCTTGCACCATATGTACAAGTACGCCATTCTTCATTGTAATCCAAGATTTACGCTTTGTATCTTTATTCGGATCACCTTTTGTTGCAAGAGTGAAGAATTTCTTTAGAGTCGGATCCTCTTCTTGCTGATTTATAAACGAGTCACGAGAAATTACCAAGGGATCATCTTGTTTATGCACTTCATTATCTTCAGTTGGTGAAGATTGAGGCATATTAAGAGCTTGAGCTCTAGTGACCACAGCATTAGCAGTTTGCATATTCTGTTTTTCCCAAACGGAAATTGTTTGTGGAGTGCATTCTTTGACTCCGTGAATACGACCGATGATAAGATCAGCGATTGGATTCGGCAGAGGACATGCGTGTACATCTCCTGTAAAGAAAGGAGTAGCAATCCTAATGATAGCAGTAGAGTATTTCTCTAATGTGCCGCCAAATGTTACACATTTTACTACTTTTCCAGTGGCACGAGAAGGATCTACGAGTGACTGCCTCACTCCAATGGTGATGCACCCCGAATGGAAAAGAACTGCGACTGGAGTACCATCAACTAAACCTCTATTCAAGACAAGAGAACCTCTTTCATCTTGCGCGATTGACGCTGGAAGAGCGGGAAGAGGATGGCCACAACTTAAAGTGGACACCGTAGTTGGTTCAAATAATGTATTGCATTGGGGGCACTGAGATGCTCTCCCAAAATCAAAAGCGGAACATGCTATATTATTAGCATCATTATTATCCTTGGTCTGTTTATAGGCTTCATGTGACTCTTGCTGTGCAGAGTTTGCTTGATAATGCGATTTATGTTTTTTGTATTGTGATCTACCTCGATTATTATTACCTCTGTAATCATTATTATTCCCTCTATTGTAACCCCTATTTGGGTTTGAGTCATAATTCTCATGGTTACCATTATCATATTCATTATAATGATTATCTCTATAATTATGGTCTTGTTGTCTCCATGATGGATGACTTGGATAGTTTCTATAATGACTTCCTCTGCGGAAATTTCTATAATTATGACCACCTCTGTATCGAGGGCTGTCAGCTTGTCTCCAGTTCTTTGCAGAAGAACCCTGAAATGATTGGTAAATATTATGGTTACCTTTTTTTCCAAACTTGTTTTGTGGTCCCTGAAATTTGTGTGAATAATTAGGGTTGTATGGTGTTGCTGATGCAACTGGCATACCTTCTTTAATCTTAGTGTTGCTAAGAGTTATGTCAGGGTGTGCAGTGACGTATTAGTCACAATATTCTTGCATTTCTTTTAGTGTCTTGGGTTTACGCTCATGTAGGAATTCCAAGAAGGGTTTATTAACACTTGACATAATTTTGTCCCTGAGCAACAAGTCCATAACGGCTTCATATGTCTTTTCTGTTTTGGACAACTCAATCCAACGATTGAATGTAAGACATGTCCTTGCAATGAATTCCGAGAATTCTACCCCTGATTCAGGTACCATTTTCTTAAACAAAATACGGTAACCTTCCTCAGTTAACTGGTATTTTTTTCAGTAAAAGCTGCTCTAATAACCTCATAATTATCCTTGTCAGACTCTTCAACCAAACTTAAACTAGTCAGAGAATCACCTTTCAAATTTTCTGACAATTGATTAGCATACTGTGATTTATCCACATTATGAGCTCGACAGGGGCGTTCAAAATGATCCAGCCAGAATGTGATATCGTCACTGGAAGGATTGAACGCTGGTACCTTGACCTTATAGGTAAAGGGTTTACCACTGTTACCATTTGACTGATTAACATTACTCATATTTGTCAATGTCAATTTTTCTAATACAATTGCAAATAGTTTTTCCTCATGTTCTATTTTTGCTTTACTATCCTCGGCTTCTCTGTCTAATCTCCTTTGTTCAGCTTCAGCTTCTCTGTCTAATTTTTTTGTTCAGCTTCTCTGTCTAATCTCTTTTGTTGAGCTTCAGCTTCTCTGTCTAATCTTTTCTGTTCAGCTTCTTTGTCTAATCTCTTTTGTTCAGCTTCAGCTTCTCTGTCTAATCTTTTCGGTGTAGCTTCTTTGTCTAATCTCTTTTGTTCAGCTTCAGCTTCTTTATTTTGTTTTTCCATTTCCATTTGTAATCTCTTTTCCTCAACCTGCATCTGCAATTTCTTTTGTTCAAATTCTATTTCAATTTTTCTATCCTCACTTTTTTGTTTTCTCTCTTCAGCTTTCAGTTCTTCAATTTTCAATTGTTGGGCTTTTTCATATTGACTGTTAGCATACTCCTCCAACTTATCTCGAGTCTTACCTAGGGATTTCCCTAACTCAATAAAGTGTTCCAATGTAGACATGATGTCTAATAATGATAGCAATCACTTGAAACAATAATTTAATCTATTTCCAAGTAAACAGGAACAAGTTCTAAATGAACTTGATTAATTAGCTCACTATCCCAATCTCTGTGGGAAACAAGCCTTACAAAGGTCTTGTATATTTCCTTGTACAACAATAATAATAATAAAGTACTGGTCTATAATATAACATACGTGTACTCAACTATCTCATATCATATGTAAACCAAAGACTCAACAAGACAAATAACGCCACAGTGTATAAACATACTGGTGTATAAAACTAAATTATAGGACAGAGTAGATCTACAAATACAAACAGATCAAACAAAACTAAGGAGCACAAAACTATTAACAAAAACAACGAAGAAACGAACACCTCATCACAACTAACAAAAATAGCAACAGATGTTGCAAGCAAATTTTCAATTACGAAAATTGCTCCCTACAGAACGATAACATAAGACCAATATTACTCGGTATACCTTATACTAGTCTCCTCCCAACCAGGCCCGCAGACATATAGACAACTATTACATATAAACAGATAACATGTAAACATAAATACATATAGCATACAATATATATATATATATATATATATATATATATATATATATATATATATATATATATATATATATATATATATATATATATATCATGAATAGAATGTGTTGTGGATAGAGTGTTGTAGAGAAGGCTCAAGTTTTAATCAAAATAACTTGCCACTTTATTAAATAATAGATTTATTTACTAAACTATTACACTGTTCATTTTTTTTAGCACACTAGAAGATCCACTGATGAAATATATCCACTTCTCAATAGTACTGCATTTCCTGCTAACCCGGTCAACTATTCACTTGATCCAAGTGTTCTGTTTAATTATGCCTGTACGGAAAAAATGTCAACAAGTGGTGACCTAGATACAGTAATCGATTTATAGGTCACGTGAGGAACTGTCAATCAAGTGTAGACTAACACTGCTGGTGTGTCGTATCAGGCGTCAGGGAAACGAACTGGTATCAGTAGCTGTTAACTTCTGGCAATGTCCACTGTGCAGGTTAACCCCAGAAATCTGGCCTACCACATTGATAACGTTGGTTCTGCTTCATCGTAACTGTGTATATATCAGAGCACGTTGTAAAGTTGTATTGGTGTAACTGGTCAACTCTAATAACCGGGCACAGTGTCAGGTATACATATCACTTTGTCCTGGAACACAATGAGGCCCCGACAAGAATGCATTGTTGACAATGAGTGTTACAATAAATGTCAATACGCGAATGTGTAGACTGTTCTGTGGAGATGACTGAAGGTTCAAACACTCATTCATGCGTATCTAGAAGTTACTGATGCAGACTACTGTGGACGTTTCAATAGTTTAATTTGACGCACACACTTGGACAGAACGGGTACAGTTACAGGAACACAGGTCGACATCAATAGCATATTGTTGACCCACGGTGTACAATAATAAATTGGCATTCATGTTGAGGAAAATCACAATGTAACATCAGTATACAAGCATTCAGAGTTCCATATCTTATATAAATATTCATCAGGCCTTACTGACTGATCATGTCAGTTAATATACAAGGCTCCAACCTGATTCCTAGACCGAACCTCTTAAGCATAAACGTAACTTGCACTCTAGCGAAGATTCCGTTAAATACAGTTCAGCCAATATTTCCTGAGAAAACGTTAAACTACCAATAGTAGGTTTTCCTTTCATAAGTATGATCTCTTTATCATCACCTGATAATAAGGGCGTCCCTGTTCTCTGATAAATGATCAATAATAAATAGCATTCCAAAATGGCTTCTAGTCTTGTGAGCCTAGCTCACGATAATGATGCACAATGAAGCTTCAATAATGATGCAGTTCATGAACATAACTGTTTCTATAACATTCAGCATATTCTTTCCTCATAGCTGCTGCATATATACATAATCAGTGCTGCTAGATAACATGTCGTTCCGACATACTGACATGGTTCAATTCATGTAGCTGTCTGCCCATATTAAGCCTAGGAATGGAAAAAGTTCGGTAAACAGTTCTTTACCATGGCATAGGAAAAAACCACTAGCAAACACAGAAGCACTCTTATCCTCGCGTTATGGAATGAACACTAGGGAACTCGTGGATTTAACCATCCCAGAAGAAACTATCTTCGTTCCCATAATCAAAAAGAGATCACAAACTTTGGGCAGGTCTAAGACATGACTTTCCGCCATAGGCTTCTACATCACCGAAGAACTCCCTAACGTATCTTCATGCGCCGAAAAGCACCTGACCCCAAAATACATTACAAGGAAAATAGTCCGACATAGACATACAAAGATAACCCGATATAAGACCGGATCGCCTCCAACAGACACTGAATAAACATAGACTCGGACCATAAACATCCCTGCATAAACCTAAGCAAGAATAATCTGTTTTCTGTCCGAACAAAGAATAGATCAACGGAGTCTAGATCCATCCGCCAAATCGATATTCAAGAGAGATCACCCATACAAAAAAAAGTATGAATTAATCATGGGTGATATAACTTTGACCATGAGAGCATTTCAAAATAAATACTGTTCATATCAAATAGTCATACAATACATTTGTATGCCTACCTACCTACAGTAATCCGTGCGTCGCATAATTCCATACAAAAGAATATGTGCGCAACAGACACATGTCAGCGCAATGATTATTTAGACCACAATTGGTACACGAGCGCTCCCTCTTCTACTTATCGCGTGAACTCATACCGCTCATCAGAGTCTGAAGATCGACTCTCTGAGGAAGAACTCCACTGCTTGTGATGTTTGGTTTTATACCAAACCCGATCTTCGTCCCGAGAGTCCTCGAAGTGTACCTCCTTACGCGTTTGGCGCTCTCCTGCGCCATTACTACTATTACTTGTCGGTTCTGCCAGTGTGGCCGACCATTCCGATGGGATCGGAAATTCCCATAATTTCCTCTACTTGGCGTATAGGAACTGGAGGGCTTCTCATACTTCTGCTCTTGACTCCTGTCTGCATCGCTTGACTGATTTCGCCAAGGATGATGCTAAACTTTGCCGACACCAGCAACTATGTCGTCTGGCAGACCTGACTTGTGGATGGGTTTGCCCAGGTAAGGAGGGGCAAGGACATAATGATGCCCCAATTGGGCCATGGACTCAATATCTTGTGGCTGGCCTTCTTGGAAGAACGCTACCATCTCAGTTGAGCACGACGACAACACGTTGTCTCGTAGCATCAAGTCTAGCAAGCCATCATAGTCCTTATTAATTCCCTCCATCTCAATCTATCTGTTGAGCAGAAGTTTTATCTTTGAGATGAAGTCCTCCAAGTCTTGGTCTGCGCTTGGCATCGCGTTTCTGAAACGAGTCCGGTACCCGTCAGCAGTCAGACGGAACTTCCGGAGCAACCTCTCCTTTACTCTCTCGTAATCGTCCCTTTCTTCTAGTGGAAGGCTATAGAAAGTCTCCATCTCCGGCCCCACTAGCAATGTAGATAACAGAGATGGCCACTGATCTCGGTCCGCTTTAAATGCCACGCAATCGTCCTCGAATCTCTCAAGAAAAAAAATCGAAACTATCGATTTTGTCATTGAAATTTGGCAGACGCAGACTAAAGGGACGATGAGACCCCCCAGGAGTCGAGTTCTGACCACTGACACCCACCTCCAGTCTCTTTAATTGTATTTCCTTATCAATCATCTTCTCTTCCAGAGCTATTCTCATTCTCTCCTTCTCTAATTCTACTTCTATCTCTCTCTCCTTCTTCTTTTCTTCAAATTCTCTATCTTCTCTCAATTTCTTTTCTTTTAATTCGAACCCTCTCTGTTTCTAATCGTTTTCGTCTTTCATCTTCCTTTCTTGTACTCGAATTCTCTTCTTTTTAGCTCTAGCTCTTCAGCTCGAGCATCTCTTAGGGCATTCTGTTTCTCAATCATATCCTTCTCTTTCTTCTCCTTCTTCTCATTATTTTCCTTCTTTTCCTTTTTTCCAAAGCATATTGATTCTCTTCTGAGTAGTATTCTGCATTGGCACAGTCATTTAGATCTTTGCCAGTGTACCCACATTCTTTACCAATCTGAATGAAAGCCTGTAGGTCCATGGTGTACACGCAGAATACTCACTATTATCTCTTGCTATAGATTTTTATTCTGCCACTACTCAATCGTATATACTTCACTTATATCACCAAATAACTCTCTGCTTACAAAGTATGCAGTTATGATAGTAAATGTTGATATCACTTCTCCAGTTTACATATATATATGCATGTAAGTATATATCACTTCACCTCTCACTGTATACAAATAATCCACTATAACTCTTATTGTATAACTATAGTCTTACTTTGCCACTTGGCTACTGTCTCCCCACTCTAAAAATTTGGTCCTTCCGACTACTTAGTCTCTGTGATACACTCAAAGACCCTTACAATAGTCTACAGTTGTATAACAACAGCTGATGAAACTTCCTGGTGCCATGACACCAGTGTACCAACGTGACAATAAATCAGCTTTTACTCCAAAGTCTGTTACTGGCACCCAAACCGGTGCTATACTCAGATAATACTTTTAATGATTACTAATCTGTCTTATATAAATGTTTCTATTGGCAAAATGAGCACTACACAGATGAAAAGACACACTAAACACTACAAAAACACAAATCCCAGTCACGAGGAATAAAATGATAGACAAAGTAGAGCAGATGTAAATTAATATATACAATGCGTGATTGTGTACAAACAAAAACAAGGGATCCCTGAAAACGTATTTAAAAGATAATAAGATGGAATGAGAGAACACACCACTTAAGCATGACAAAAGAATACTTAATGGGCAAGAGAATGTAAATATAAATACACCAGTACCCCTAACACCGACAGGGATTGGATTGTTAAGTAGGGCAGTCGCAGGAAAACCGTCTGCCTTACTCCACCACTAAACATACACAGCCACCCCCAAGAAAGAAATCAATCTAATTCAATCTTTTCCCACAAGTAGGCCCAGAGTGAATAAAATTCGCCCCCCGTCCACCCTTGAACACACAAATATAATATTACATAATCGACTTAACAACAACTACACTTAACTTTGAAGTGCTGAGAGCTATCTCCTAACTTGGCACTATCAAATAACTCCTAACAAAAGAAACTACATAACATACAAGCAATTATCATCGAATAATATATCAATGCTTTACTATGTAAATAATACAATACTCCAATTAATATGAAATAGAGTGAAAGATCCCACCTAACTAACTAACCCCATATAAACATCCAGACTAAGTTCTAGAAAGAAAGTAGGAACAAAGAACAGAACAAAAGGAAAGAAAACAACAACAAATTACTAAGCAAGCTTCAAGAAGCAGATGAAGAAATAAAACTGTGCTACTCTAAAAGATCAGACTGTACTATAAATAGTATCAGACTGATAGACAGAAAAGAAAATTTAGAATTTAGAGGAAAAACAAGAAACATCAATGTAGCATATGGTACACAAACTAAAAACAAAAACTTAACTGATGGTCCAGCGCCGCTTGTCAAAGAAGCTCTTCAGCATAGATGATCCAAGATGTAGACCAACAAACGGAACACCACACTTGATGGGCTAATAATTATTTAATCAAAGAAAACCTATCTGCTGTTGCCCTGAGACGCCACTAGGCGTAATGGCCACTGACTGCTTTGACGGTCGGTGGCTAAGGACGGAAGAAGAAGAAGAATATTTATTTACTGTTTACAGGCCTCGTGTTTCCTTTCCTTATGTGTTAGAAATAAAATGTGCTTTGGTCTGGTTAATGCACTAGCTATTTCTGTACACACATGCATAAAATAATCGGTTATCGTAATGATGTCATTTTTTACATTGATGACACATGCCATTTTCATACATCATTAGATGCCAATATGTTTGGTCTCCGATCTTTACTATAATGTTTACATAATCATCATCTAACGGCTACGATTCGAATAGGATTTAAAGAAATGTTAGTTTACATCAGACTCAAACCTGAAGATCACACAGTATTTTAAATTTGATTGTCCCTCAGTCGAATGTTAGAAGTCTACGTGATCTTGTAAATTGTTATCATAAATGTATACATAACTTTTCGTCACTTTCTTCTGTGCTTTCGTCCGTAACACGAAAGGGTATGCCCAATAAAGTGGCCTGGACGGAAGAGTGCAACACATCACTTACAACGATTAAAACGGTATTCTCTAGTTATCCAGTCCTTCTTTTACATAATCCAGATCTATCAATTATTCGAATAATTGATGCTTCCCAGCAAGAAATTGGAGACTACTTGCTTCAAATGGTGGATGACGTCTTGCACCCAGTTTATTATGTCCGCTTCAAACTTTGTATATCGGAATCTAAGCATTCGACTATAGAAAAAGAATGCTTGGGCGTCATTTGGTGAATTATCAAGGTACACAAATATTTAATTGGCAGACCATTCTGTTTTTAAACTTACCATTACCTGCTTACTTTTCTACATTTATGTCGTTATCCTAACAGGTGTATCAAAGGTGGTCGCTTTTATTAATTGAATTTGACTTCCTGGAAACAGACAATGTCAACGCTGATATATTTTCTAGAATCAGCCAATGAACTGATTGGTACATATGTAACCGCGATTGTGTGTTATCTTGTTATCTTATGGTGTGGTGGTTACAATACACTTGTGTGTATAGGTAGTAAAGTTCTTCATTTATCTTCCAAGTTCAAGTTAATATTATTACTGGTCAACCCCGCCAGAGGTGGACATTTTTGGATGATACTACTATCCTTCTTACTATCCCAGGTTCGTTCAGTTCCTTCTTTGATGTTATAGTGACTTCTCATATAGTGGTAGTGTAAACAATAATGGCATAAGTTCAGCAACATTTAAGGACGGAATCAAATTCATGCTGATCCTTTAAAACTTTTAATAACACAATACTGTTAACAGGCATGGCACGTAATTCAAATAGTGGAGCATGCATATTGTGGTGGATTTAGATGTTATGAAATGTTGGTGTTATGTTGATAGTGTAACTGAGTGAGGTCCAGCTGTGAAGGCCTCTGAGTATAACAATTTATGAAGGGTGTTCTCAGAGAACCTTTCTGCTACCACCCTACGATCTCACTCAGTCTTATTTTTGTCTAGTATGTCTGATAGCTACGTCTAATGTCTAGGGTAATGAAAATGTGGTGAGATAGTGACCCAATACACAAAACACTCATAAAAATTAATTTCTATGATCAACTCAATTAACACTGGGTTTTAAGTTTGGTATTATAAATCTTTTTACAATTTTATTAGTCCTGAGCCTAATATTCTTTTGGTCAGGACTGACAAATCAAATGAAATCATGTTATATTTACATATATTCAGTTAAACCAAAAAAAGGATGTACTGTCCGTACAAATACCTTAAAATCTAATAATGATGTTACTAAACCTCTATTAAGTCTTAACTAGTACTGGATGGCGGGTCGGGGTATCTTCATCATACCCGGTCCTTTATTTACAAAGTTTCTTTTCTCATTTTACATGAATATTGGTGGAAAAGGTTTTATTAATATTATAGTACAGTTTGTATAGGGTTACTAAGTTGATGAAATCTCTCGGGCCAGGTCTGATGCACTTATCTGGCCCGTGACGATAGTAGATAGATGTCTTTCCGGCCAACAGCCACAATTGTTATACAGTAATATGGTAGTAGCTTGTACTACTAGAGCCACCTTCACTCTCACACTGAGTTGTTTACTTCAGCAAATCTGGCACTAGCACAGTGCCAGACAAAGAAACTCTGCAACATGAAAATTATGTTCTGTCTCAGCACAATATCTACACCACCAATTTTACAAACAATAATAGAATTAAAATAAAAGACCTGAGTCAGATCTCTCTGACTAACCCAGCACATCCACATCAATGATGTAACAAGTAGTACCAGTTTCACATTCCTCTCCCCTAATGGCTGCAACACCTCTACCATTATCAATGATCTTTTTCCATACAATATGATAGGTGATATGATTCCACCTGACCACCTAAGAAAAAATGTTTATTCTACATCTCTGATAGTTTGTTATAGGATATCAAACCTCTAGGCCCTGCATAAGTCTGCTGAGACCTCGTCTAAGTACTTACAGTCGTAATGTTGTGTAAATGGCAGTATCTGACACTCTTATTTTAAAATAAAATATGTAATAATTTCTGTCTTACCACAAATTCAAGAAAAACCCACAGGTACGTTGAATTAGCACAACTTCAGATGTGCCGCTGGCTGGACTATGACGCCCTTTAGTATTTATATTATAAGGCAAGTCACACTTCACAGTCTATCAATCGTCCTGATTCGTGGACAGTATTATTTCAAATGGCGTCGAGCCTTCAAATTTTTCCTCAATATCCCCTAAGCTGGCCAATAGAAATCGGTGTCTACCAAATTTTGAATTCAATTTTTAAAAAAAGAAAGCCAAAAATTACAGCCCAATTATCGTGTACATCGGTCTGTCAGTCCGTCCGATCTTGGCATTAGTTAAAAATAGACTTGCTTTTTGGCCTAATACATATTCAATTTTGCCTCTCACTTACTCTTAGATTTCCCCCTTTGGACTTGTCTCACCCTCCTATGCCTCCTTTCGAAAACCGCGGTCAAGAAATGTAACCGATAGCGAATGCAAACATGAGAGTCTGTTTGTCACTGTGTCCGTGACTATCTAGTATTTTGACCATATCTTTATTATTATCTGGAGGAATTTGTATTTTAAAATATGTTATTACTCAGGAGGAGATATTCTATTAAACTAACCAAGTTTTATGGCCATATCCCTTGTAATAAAGAGTTCCATATTTTTTCCAGATCAGTTTTTAATATTATTGAATCAAAATTACTACCCCTTTTCCCCTTTTCACTACCGCTTTTCTAAGAAAACCACAGCGAACAATAGCAGATGTTCAAACATGCCATGACAACCGTTACTAGGGCGGGTAGTCTATTTTCCAAGCACCCACCTCTCCCTCGCGGGTAGTGTTTCAAAACAATTCTGTGACGTCGCATTGTCGCATGCTATTCAAAAAAACCAACGCTTTTGTCAAGGCTTTCATTCATCCCTTATCTCTCTTTCCTACGTTTTCTTCTCTCACTCTGACTGAAACGAACACTTAGCTGTCTGCAAAACGCCGCTTAGGTAATATTTAATGATTTGCGTTAATTCTTACTGCAGTTTCGTTCTACACTTCTGGAAAATTGTTAATTGTAAGTCTCATGGACGAAACTAGGAAACAGTGTAATATTGACGGCGGGATCATTGTCTTAGCATTACCACTGTATAAAATTCAGCGCTCTCCTGGCGTAGGTGACGACGATAGGCAAACACACTCACGGGCGGGTTTTTTTTTCATAGAAGTAAAATCTTACTGAATTGAGCGATTGTTTCACAGATTTCGCTACACATAAAGTCATAAATTGGATCCTTGACATTACGGGTACTTCATACGCGAGCTCTATATCTTGTAAACTTTCATATTCCTCTTTATCATATTATCTCCATTAGACATTCTTAGTATTCCCAAGTCTGCTACTGTATACTTGTGGTACATAAGCTCCTCAATAGCATTCCGTATCTTTTAAATATTTATGGTTTTTTCTTGCCGAACTGGCTAATCATGCCTCTGCAAAACATTCCTGGAAACATGAATCTGTCCTATGCATAATATATTCACAAGCAGATACTTACAAGAGAGCATAATCGCTGATCTCCTATAGAAAAAAACATTGACTGTAAACCACAGAATCAATATCTATCTTCCGATAGATTAACACTTGCTTGAGGTTGCTGGATATATGTATATATTTATAAGAGCCAGTCTGTAAAACCACAGACATACAACCTGTCCGCACAGCTGCTCGAAACTTCTCAACACACACCCTCACTAACTAATGACTAACTAATGACCTGTGGTCATATCAGCGCGGTGTGTTTCCTTGTCACTCTCTGATTCGTTAACCCAATACATTTGGATTAAATTTATTGGTCAATCTTCGCTGTTGCCGAACATTCTATTTACTTCTCTAGATGATCACTCACTTTTAGTAAACGTGAGCTGTTACTTTGAACTGTTGTCAGTAGGAATTATTATTATTTTCATTCTTTTTTTTTCTTTGTGAGCTGTCCTAACTGTTTACCTCATTCTAACAATAGCACAAATAATGCTAGTGTAGGTCTCTCAGAGACACATATTATTTCAAGTTGTTATCAGTGTGGGACACTGAACTGATAGGTGCACGATATCACATGTTACTGTCCATTCAGGACTTTGAACGATTGACTGAAGTCATTATGACGTTGTATTAGTAGTATACTTAATTTTATAGCTATGCTAGTTTCATTCATGTAGTGTATTTTTAATTGCTTCTTATTTTGGAGTGAAAATTCCAAAGCTTTCACTTCAGGAGTGGATGGTAAATGCTGAGAGCTGCGCACGATCATTGAAGATTTCGGATTTTCCCGAAAGAGGGTCCTTCATTTATCATTGCAATCTTTATAAAAGAAGTAAACTTCGATGCGTCTGATGACGTCAGAGTGAAAGTGTGACGTCAGAGGGGGAGAGAGAGAACGATGGTCGGACTGGTTGAAGAAAAAGGTGTCCATTTTATGTGTGCTTTTTTCATAGCGTTCAGGTTTTGTAGAATTCCGAGGTTAGTTGGCCTTCCGCCTATCAGTGGAACAATGAGTTAAATCACGGACAGGGGTATTATATCTTCAGTTTACATTAAACCGGGCCTGACACTAGAAATACGTGCAGTACAAATGATATGGGTCATGAAAAAAGATACCGGATGTGTGATTTCAGAAGTAATGCCTAAAATGCTATGAGAAATTTGTGTTCTGTTGGATTTAAAACGCTAAATAAACCTTGGATCGTCCAAGCTTGGTTTATTCCTTCAATCTATATTGTCTGAATCAGTATGTTGGTCCATCGTGAGAGAATTATAAAACATAAACTCTGCGGGTTTCACAACAAAAAACATACAAAAAATATGGGCATAATATCTAAATGAACTATTTGAGCACTGCAGCGGCAATAAACTATCGTCAGATTCTAATAAAGGCCTAAATATTCTCAAATAAGAGGTAGAAACAGCAATAAATATAATACAAAAAGGAAGGTAAGCAGGCATGGAAAACATAGCGTTAGAAATGATAGTTGCCTTGGAGAGCTTTGGTATAGATACAATCACTGACCTATGCAGCGATATATACAATAAATGGTACATACAACACGACCTGAAAATGGCAGACGTTATAACATTTCCCAAAACACCTAATACAACAGAATTTTCAGACTTCAGAACAATGAGCCTGATGAGTCACACAAGTAAAATATTGCTCAATGTCCTACAGGAAAGATAAAAAACGAAGGTAAACAATGAAATGAAGGAAGAACAGTTTGGTTTCCGAAGGAGCAGTGTTGCGCTAAACTTGTCGCAACTTATTCTGACTATATATTCTGACTACGTATTCTGACCATGCATTCTGACTATATATTTAATTTTGTAATGCATGGAAAATAACTCATGGAATTGTAGTCACTTTTATTTCTACAGTTGTCTACTCGTGATAGCATCGGCAAGCAGTTGTCTAATCTTGATAGCGACGGTTGCCGATAGTTTGTGTGTGAGCGATTTTAAGTCATAACCATGTATGGAGCGTTTTCCTAGAAACAGTTGGCAACTTGCGATGTCATTCCCTTTTAAGGTTCGAATCTTAAGACGATTGTTCTTAGAACATCTTAGAACATTCTTCGTTTCGTAAGTTAGCTGAGCTGTATTCGATTTGCGTGTTCTGCGCATGTCCTAGTTCGTGTCTTTGTGCTAAGCGGGATTTCCGCCCAGCAGAGAGCGAAGATTTTGGTTCACGAGCAAGACGTCTCTGTGCGAGCGTCTCGGCTTATTTTGTTCTGTCAGGAATATGGAGTCCTCTAATAGATTGCTCGTTTATTTGAGATGATATTTCTATTGTGATTTAATACGCCTGGAGGCGTGTGAGTTATGTGGTTTATTTCCTGAAGACAAGGTAATTGCATTTTTCCAGTAACTTTATAGACATCTTTCGAGATTGACATTTTAACGTAGCCTGTCATTATAGAGTCTTCATTATGAGATGTTCCTCGGCTCACATACTGCTACGTTGTAACGCATCGGGTTGATGCGTGTCCTAAGGACTATTACTTGCTGCTCTGCTACATGATCTAGGTTTGATACCTTTGTTAACTAGAGGATTTTTGTGGACATTATTGATACTTCAGAAGACGTGACTGTCTTGCTGAAGTCAGATCAAGGAGAGTGGATTGATCTCCTACATATTGTTATCTCCTGGCTAAGATAGAAAGGGATGGAGAATTTTCCCGACTACATTACAGCCTTATAATGTATTGACATGCATATGATTCATCCATATTATGATGCCGTCTGCCGTCCAGTACTGTATGGACTATCTTGATGTAATAATGACTGTTTGATCGTACCTATGATGTACCTGCTTGTTTATGTCTACACACCTCGTCATTGTGGCGTCTATAATAAATTATACAAAAACGTCACTACCTGTTGCAAGCATCATTGACTTTACACATCGTGAGTTAACGTGACGTCCTTGTGTGGATTGCCCTGTTTTGTAATGCTCACTGTTTGTGTACACATCTGCATCCTACACAAACCAGACCACAGATACCATACTATGTCTTCATCGCCTTCAACACTTATGGCGTACAACAAAAAGGTATCTATCAAGCAGCTGACCAAGAGAAGCATCATTTTGAAAAAAATAATTATTATAATAAAATTATTAATAATAGCCCCTTAAGTCATTACTGACTTTGAGAATGAGCCCCTGAGGTGATGCCCACTGCTGCCTATTTTCCTGGTGTTTCTTTCTATGCGTTCTCCTCTCTTCTGCTTGTTGTAGGAGTTTCTTTTCGCCCAATCTGAGGTGGCACCGCAGAAAGCATCGCCACTTGATACGATCGGCAGCTTCATTCTTCCAGGTTGCTGGATTTATTTTCAGTGCCTTATCTCTCTTGCACACATCTTTGTAAAGATATAATGAAGCAAATAATAAGAACTATTCCAAAAAATAAACTAAGTTTCTTACTCAAAGTAGCAATGACAAACAGGATAAAATCCAAATATAACGAAGTTCACTAATCATCAAAAATAATATAAAAAAGAAAAAAAGTACATTTAATTTCAGAAGATACCACTGCTGAATGTCTCTGACACAAAGACTGCAATATGACACCTTCAGTTCATGTGGCCTGATTACAAATAGGCCTACTTCCTTGTTCCGCTTGAAAGATTAATTTCCACAACAATTCATGAGCAGGTTGAACTTCGTGCTATTTTTAACACACGAAAATCAGAAGAAAACTAGGGGCGTGTCTCCTCTTCCAACCGCGAGCTCCCCAAAATTGTAAAGTTATAAGCTGTGTAAGCACAATGACACAGAGTGTGGCATTACACGTAGAGCAACAAACATGGCTTGCTATTCATGTCTAATAGTTACTCAATTAACTCGAACACGTATGTGCGATATTCGATGCCGTTATGTAACATATCTTCAGCACAACGGAAATAACATCAGCAGTCTGCCGCTTTGACCGTGAATCACCAGAATACTACAATTCATCATTGTTACGTTCCCTTTCTTCTTGGTGTTAGTATGTGTTGGCCAAAGTGATATCTAGGGTTGTCAAAACAGACAACAGGACGAGACGGTGAATAAATTCAATAACTGCACCGCCTTTGAGGACAAAAACTTCATTTATTTTCGTACAGAACATAATAGCTCTACTTGTAGAATCAATAGTATAACTGCATATCGATCACCACCGGTCACACCGTCACTATAATATGAAATGCTAGCTAGACAGTCCGTCTACATTCGACTTCTGGCTTCTGAAGAGGACAGACGTATTTTTGCTAACCTCAAAGTACTCTAGGCTGATAGTCTTTTTTAGGACAAGGCAGTGGAGAAATTCATCGAACTACTCAAGTTTTCAGAACAGTTGATATATTTTTGTTATCTATCTTTAGTATTAGCTTATTGCAGTTAGTATTAGGTGACTAGGTAATTGTTAGCTAGAAGTATTATTATAACTTAGGAATTCTATAAAATACGCTTGATAGACATAGTAAAGATAAGTGGCGATTCCTTTTTAGTTTGATTTAAGTATTAGCTTATTACATTTAATATCAAGTAATTGGTGACTAGTTAGGTATCGCTTGGAATATTAATATAACTCAGATTTAAGGCAAAAACAATATATAAATTAAGTAGATCCAAGTGCCCTTGCTTGTGTGAGATCTGGCAGCCACCATGATAGACATAATTTAAGTGGTGGATTCCTTTGTAGTTTGATGTAAGTATTATATTATTGCAGTTAATATTAAGTATTAGGGGACTATTTAACTATTGCTTCAAATATTTGTATGTTAGGAATTGTAGTGAGGAAAAAAAAAAACAATAAACCAAAAACCACAGATTACTAATAATAATAATAATAAAAATAAACCATCAAAATATAATTTAAGTAAAACAAATATATAAAAGGTACTTGGCAAAATTCGATCTAGATTTAACTGTTCAGCAAGGTCTACTAGACAGGTATAAAATTGTTTCTTAAATACTAATAGTATACAAGTGTAACATTTAAAAAGAAAAGGAAGGAGAAAGCAAGGATATACATAACTTAAGATTAAAACAGTGAGACTAAGGATAAACATTAAAGTTCATACAAAACCAAGCACATAATAACAAGAGTAGTAGCAATAAAAGAGACATGGCAATGCCACCGATAACCAGGGCACTGTCCGAAGAAGGCAAAGCGTGCGCCAAGACACCTGAAAAGAACAAAACACCAAACCTGACAGAAAAAAACCGGACCACGAACCCTGAAGTCAGAGTTACAGAAATAAAGGACAGGATAGAGACAATAAGGGAAAAACTGGAAGAAGGCTCAGAATGTAAAAACAACAATAAGCCTAAATAATAAAAGCGAAAACTCAGGAACCAGTACAGCTAACAAAAAGATAGGAATCAGAGAAGACGAAAAAATCAGGACAACCAGAAAAACACAACCAAAAGAAGTCAGGAACCCAGTGGAGAAAACAAAGAAGACTCCAACCGAAAGGAACCCCCCCCCCCACAAAAAACAAAGTTAAAATTACACAAATAGCTGGAACAGAAGCCACGCTTAGATCTCTCCCGGAAGAAAAATTCCTGGTCATCCTGGAGAAAGTAATTGATAAAAAAGTCATTGCCAAAATACAAAAACAAAAAAGTGGAGTAATGCTAACATTTAATGAAACAGAAAAAACAAAAACTTTACTACAAGAACTGCAGGAAAAACCAAAATTGATCCAATTGGCCCACAACAACAAAATACAAACAGAAATTTCAAAAGAAACCAGAAGATGTGTGGTAAAAGGTATAAACCCAACCCTTTCAGGTGAGAAAGTTTTAAACAACCTGGCCAAGCAGAACACAGATATAAATCTGGTACACGTGGAACGAACAATAGTGAAAGGGAGTGTAGTAACCCCAGTGGTAGTAATAACGACAGAAGGGAGGGAACCCCCCTCCCCCCCAAAGACAGTACTATTTGGGAAAGCAAAAAATAAAACAGAAGCCTACATTTTCCCAGTTTTGCAGTGCTCCAGCTGCATGAAATTTGGCTATGACAGAAAAAATTGCAGCAGGAACACAGTATGCAGGTTTTGAGCCAGTGCTCACCCTTTTACCCAGTGCGAAAAGGCTAAGTCAGATACTGACTATAAAAAGGATAATGAAAACAGAAAATGCATTAACTGCAAAGGGAACCACAGCGCCAGGTTCCAGGGCTGCCAGTGTATCAGCAGACCATAAAAGCACTGAAGGAATCAATAACAACCAAAACCACTTTCAAAACGGTCATTAAAGATATAAAGGAAAACAATACATGTACGAGCACTAAAGTAATAACAGAAATAAAAAGTGTGCAAGAGGAAGTTAAAATGATTAAAACACAGTTGGCAAAAGAAAGTAAGAACCAGGTAGATAGTAACAAAACAGTACAAAAAAACCAGTCGGATGGTTCAACCACATCCCTGGAAGGTACGAATGTACTGAAAAGTGCAGAGGCAATACTTCAAGAAATGAAAGCCATATAGCACCAAATTCTCCGTATGTAGTTAACTTGTCAGCACTGAAAGAAGAAAATGAAATGATACTAGTTAAATTATCTGAACTGTAAGAGGGAAATGAAATTACACTAAAAAGGATAGAAAATCAGAGACAGGAGATTAACATAGACAGAGAAGCAATAGAAAAGAAAAGTGGCAGGCAAAAGCAAGAAGCCAAATGGAAAGAATGGGTAAAAAAACCGTCAACCACGTAGAGAGAATTTTGATAGAGGACAGAACAGAAGAATAGTCATCAACACAAGTATTGAAAAACGTCTTTAATTACATAAAAGAATCACCACGAAGAGTATGCCTTATGTCTCAAGCAACTGATAGGGCCAATACAAAATAAGAGGAAACTGATAGTTCTAACACAAAACAAAAGGGACACTAGTTCATATAAACAATGGATAAGAAAGGATGTAGAATTGTTCAGTGGAATTCTAGGGATATGAAAAATAATTTTCCACCTCTACTAACGCTATATATGCTCTTCAAGAGACACTTTTAAACCCAAATAGTAGATATAGTTGTAAGGGCTTTAAGATACAAAGGATGATAGGAAAGAAGGTAGAGGAGAGGATGTCGCAGTCTTAGTTAACGAAACATTTAAAATTATAGACTGGGAAGTATTTTGATACAACCAACATAGAAGGTATCCAGGTCACTATAGCAGCTGAACCAAACCATCTTAAAAGTATACGCTAAAAATGGCACAATTAAAGATGAAGAATTATTAGCCATAAGCACCAGACTAGGCCCCAAAAACGTCATAGTAGGCGATTTTAATTCCCATCATTATGCTTAGGGTGGACAACATGCAGACAATGCAGGAAAGCGCCTTCTTGACTTTATGGAAAACAATGGCCTGCTAATACTAAATGATGGAACTGCAACTAGAATTAATCCACAAGCTATCAGGGCAGACTCAGCAATAGACATAAGTATAGCAACTAACAACCTAGCAAATGTAAATTGGGAAGTGTTAAAAGACACAAACTCAGATCATCTGCCTATTGTAATAACCATGCATGAAAACGTCATTCCAAACCCAGAACCAGAGAAACCAACTTTCAACTATAAAAAAGCAAACTGGGAAGCCTTAAAATCAGAGCTGGAGGTGATGGAGTATAAAGACATGGAATCAGATGATACTGACTTGTGGGCAGAAACACTGACCAAAGAAATTCTTAAAATAGCAATACAATATGTACCAAATAAAAATATGCAACAGCACCTAAAACCAATAAATAACATTAATAAGAAAAGAAAAACTCAGTGGAATAAAGAACCAGTTGCCTGGTGGAATAAATGCTGTGCAGAAACTCATGAGAGAAGAAAAAGGGCCTTACTTAAATATAGAAATAAAAGAACAGAAGAAAACTATGATGAGTATAAACTTATTAGGAATGAATCTAACAGAATAATATTTAAAGCCAAAGAAACTAACTGGAAGGAGTTTTGTCAGTCTCTTAAACCTAGCACTCAAATTAAATAAGTATGGAAACAGCTTAAGGCAATCAAAGGGAACAATAAGAAAACAATAATACCAACAATCAAACTACCAAAGAGAGCAGAAACAGATAAAGAAAAAGCTAATGCCCTGGCTGAGTATTTCCATAAAGTCAGTGCAAAAGTAGACTTGGACAGGAAGAAAATGAGAGAAGAGAAAGACTTAGGATACAGTTTTCAAAGGAACTACCAGACCAGATAGATGAGACAAACTATTTAGATGCTGATGTAACAGAAGAAAAGTAACTAGTGCAGTAAAAGAGAAATCTAATACTGCCTCAGGGCATGATATACTTAGTTATGAAATCCTTAAGAAAGTACCCAAAAAAACTATAAACATAATAACTTCCCTTTATAAGAAAATCTGGAGCTTAGGAAAGAAACCAAAAGCATGGAAAGTAGCTATGAAAATACCCATTCTAAAACCCAATAAGGAAGCCCATGATGTAAGTTTATATAGGCCTATCTCCTTAACATCACAACTAGGTAAAATACTGAAACTGTTGTAAACAAAAGCGTTAAATTCTACCTGGACAAAAAAAATTCAGTTATATAGCCCAAACCAGTCGGGGTTTGGGGCAGACAGAAGTACAGTAGAACCGATTGTAAGATTAGAACACTATGTAGAGCTAAGGTTCAAGAGGAAAGAGAAAACAGTGGCAGTCTTTTTGGATGTCGCTAGAGCATATGATGAATGCTGGAGATGTGGAGCTCTTTACAAAATGAAAAAGATTGGCATTACTGGTAAAACCTATAGGTATCGAGAAAACGTTTCACAGGACAGGTAGTTTGCTGTGCATGGAAACAATGATAAGTCAGAAATATATGAACAACAGAATGGGATTCCTCAGGGATCAGTGATTTCACTATAGCTGTAAATGATTTAGCAGATGAATTTAACGACATTAAGAATGCAGTATCACAATTTGCAGATGACTGTGCCATTTGGCGATCTGGAAAAAACTTGGACCATGTTTACCAAAAACTTCAAAAACAAATAAACAAAGATTCAGAGTGGATGAAAAGTTGAGGCTTCCAAATTAATGTAAACAAACCAGTAGGTATGATATTCAGCAAACGAAATTAAAATAATAACAAAATCAATATAACCATTAAAGGAAAGAAAATATGTACCTCCTCAACAACAAGATTTCTGGGCATAACTTTAGATAAACAACTAAATTGGAATAAACATATAGACAATTTAGTAGAAAGCTGTAGGGGACCCCTAAATATACTAAGGATAGTAAAAGGTAATAGATATGCTTAGGTTCTACAAGTCTTTCATCAGAGGTAAACTGGAATATTCCAGCATAGTCTATGACTCAGCTGCAGCTTCTAACAAAGCAAAACTAGACATAATTCAAAATGCAGCCATGAGAACCATTACATGTGCATTTATATCAACACCAGTAGAAGCACTAGAAGTAGCTCTTAGCATACTGCCTCTTGGTCTAGGACGGAAAGAACTAAGATTAAATTATTGGAGTAAAGTAGCACAAGAAGTGACCCACCCAGCACATAAAGCATTTGTCAAAAACCAATCAAGTGTATGGGACGTCTCCTTAAATAAAGATAGATTTCCAACAGGGTGGAGAACTTTAGAAGATCTAATGCATTTCAAAGAACTGTCAAACACAATTAAAAATAGTAATAAATATAGAAGCAAAATACCACCCTGGGAACTAAAAACACCAATCATAGACTACCCACTTACTGAAAAGATCAAACAAAACATAGAAGATAAGGAAACCAAAATGATACGTAGAAAGTTCATAGATCAACTTACAAAACAAAGTCTGGCCGTCTACACTGATGGATCCAATTGTGATAGTGGGCAACTAGGTGCAGGAGTAGTAATACCACAGTTGGGAATTAAAATGAGCTATAGTTTAACTGAAGGGGCTTCGATTTTTACCGCAGAGATGGTAGCAATTCTAAAAAATTAGAAATAATCTAAGATAACGCACCAGAAGCTGTTACGTTATTTACAGAGTCACTATCATTATTACAAGTACTAGAACACCCAGGTAAATGTAGCCGGTCAGACATAAAGGAAGAAATTCTAGCAATTAATATATCACTAGAGAACAGATGATGTAGTGTAATGCTAGTGTGGGTTCCAGCTCTTATAAGTATAGCTGGTAGCGAGTTGGAAGACCAGAACGCCAAGAATGGAAGAATAAGAAAAAAACAATAAAAGAGCAGGACTGGGAAGGTTGGAGATCAAGAGCAAATTAAAGCTAACTATAAACGAGGAATGGAAGACAACATGGAAGAACAGGTTTTAAGTATAGATGCCCCAGGAGATGCCCAATCAATACTTAAAAGATATATACATAAAACAAAGGAAAGCATATAAGGTTAGTACTTCAGAAAAGACATTCAACTAAATAGAAATTAAGAAACAAGAACTAGCAAATTATAAAAAATAAAAAACAACAACAGAAAAGAAAAACACAAAAAAACTTACTAACTACTCATAGGACAAGGAAAGACAATGAGCTTTCAAAAAAAAAAAAAAAAAACTCGAAAAGAACAAATACTAATACAAATTAAAAATACGTGTAAAGGACAATAGTTATTTATAAACAATACAAAAGAGATAAAAAAGTGGACAAATACTAATATAAACTAAAATCAGCAACTGCAAAAGAGAATAGTTATTTAAATTGAATACAAAATTAGTAAATAAAATGACACTAAATACCCCAATTAAAACCAATTTCTAGGTTGAACAGGGTAGACCAAGATGGAACGAGAAGAGGCAATAACGGTCAGCTGTTAAGTGCCCGCTCTCCACCCATCACCTCTTTAAAACAACAACGACAGTCCGTCTAAGTCCAGAAACACTGTCGTCTCATTCCAACTTCTTTATTATAATATTACGACTCTCATACTCGATTACAAATACTCCCTGTACATTCACAAATCATATGGACATCTCACAGAAGACTTTTGATGCCATAGAATAATAAAATATGCATGGACACACTTCAAATATCTGGAGCATATATCAAACACGTCCTCCCTCCATGAAACACACAGACGAAGTCCCTAGCAGATGATTTGCACACATCTACTAAGCTATGCAAACGACTGCTCAAAAACAAATATCGCTGTGACGTCATATCCTCTTACGGTGTAATTCCGTAAAAGTAACTATTAACCGAGCCCATTATAGCTCCTCACAAGAACAACAATGTAGTTGTCTAAAATAACTTGTAACATAATTCCCCCCCCCCCCTTTCTCGAAGAAGAAAAATGAAAAATTTCTTACTCAAGAAGTTGTGAACACAAATATGTAGAGTGACGTAGGGTATTATCGTAGATAGTAGGCAGTATCAACATAGTATAGCACCCAGGTTTGCCAATGTGGTAGACAATTTAACACTATAAGTGTGGACAATGGTATGTAAACCAGAGCCAATGTCTAAGAAATGTGCAAACCATTTAATGCAAAAGTGAGGTTGCATTTATCAAGTGTTTACACCCCTCTTAATAGATGAAAATATCAATAAATGTCACTTACATTCATCAAACATTCAAGTTGCATATATCCTTGTCCAGTCAAGTCTAAGTAAGTGATCAAATCCTCACGATCAGAGAATAGTCTACGCATCGTGCGAACAAAAGTAGCAGAAGCGTTAACAAGACTGAAATACATGTATTTGAAATAAAATAAACCCAAAGGTGTAGCGAAAGTTGTATAAGGTTTAGATTTGTCAGATAATGGCATTTGGCAATATTCTTTGGATAGGTCAAACTTTGTAAAGAACGTAGCTGTAGACAATCCATCAAGAAGGGATTCAAGCAGGTGTAACGGTTCCGCATCCTTAAGTGTGATAGCATTTAGACGTCTGAAACCTATACAAATACGAATAGATTAGTCTTTTTTCTGATCAAGACCATAGGAAAACTTCATGGAGGATTAGAAGGTTCAATTATGTTTAACCTAATCATTTGTTTTATTTCTTCCTGTACCTGAGATTGTAAATGAATCGGTACATGGTAAGGTTTGAGTTTAATAGGTCTGAAATCTGTTAGCACGATATCATTTTGAATTATAAGTGTATGCCCAGGAACATCCGTGAGCACATCAGAAAAAAATTGCAGTAATACAGAAATCTGCTCTTTCTGATTAGCAGCTAGAGTAGAAGCAATGCTCTTTAAAGCTTTCAGTAGCCAACAGATGTCATCAGGTAAAGACAATATTGATTCACCACCATCAGAAAAAATCAGAACTCTCCTCCTGAATAACTGCTAAGAAGGAGCGACGATCAGCAGATTCGTCGATAGCTTCAAAGACAGGTTTCAAATGTGAAGGTCGAGTTTGAAATTGTTGTAACATATTAATATGAAACATTTTATCCTTTCCTTTAACAGATAAAACATAGTCAACATCTGACAATTTATCCACAGTTGTGTATGGACCCTTCCAAGAAACCAGTAATTTATTGTCCTTGTTTGGATGTAATACGTAGGCTTCATCACCTGGCCATAATTGGCGCAGTTTTCTGTTTTGATTGATAAATAATCGAGCCTTTAATTTTGCTTTTTCTGACGACTCCACTGCTATTTGGCATGCGTCATTAATCTTTTGTCTTAAATCTACCACATATTGATAAGAGATTGTAACTTCCTCATCCATGTTAGTTCCAATGAGCAATTGTTTTAAGATAGACATAGGACCTCTAGGATTTGCACCAAATACCAATTCAAATGGCGCAAACTCCGTATTTTCGTTGGGAAATTCTCTATAAGCAAAGAGAAATGCAGGCAATATTCGATCCCAATCTTGTGGATACTTAGTCGTAACCTTGCCCAACATTTGTTTTTTAAACTCCTATTAAGACTTTCAATTTTTCCATTTGCTTCAGCGTGACAGATAGCACTAAGCGATCTCTCAGTACCAAACATTTTCATACCTATTTCAAAGCGTCAGAGACAAACTGGGATCCCTGGTCAGATAGCATGTTTTCGGGAAAACCCAATCTGCTGAATACTAAAATAAGCGCATCTGCAACGTCCACGGTTGATATAGATTTAAGCGAAATCGCCTCCGGCCATCGTGTACACATAATGCAAGTAAGCACAAATTTGTGACCCCTAGCTGACGTGACTTTTAATGGACCAATAAGGTCGACAGCCATCTTTGCGAATGGACGCAAAGAAATATTAGATGCCTGGATAGGTGCATTATGTCCAGCTCTTTTTGTTGCGACACTTTGGCACACTAAGCATGTACGACAAAAAGCTTTCACATCTTTAGTCACACCAGGCCAAAAGAAATGTGACAAAGCCCTCTGTTTTGTCCTTGCAATAACTAAATGACCTGCACAATTTATGTCATGGGCACGTCGTAAGACGAATGGTCTAACGCAAGTAGGTACCATAATCTATTTTTTCATAGATGTAGCATCTTGAAAATTTCTAATTAAAATATCATTCTTTAATGTGTACCAATGTTTAGCATTATCATCAAACATCATATCATTTGATTTTGCCATACGAAAAAAAATTCTTTAAGGAATCATCTTCTTTTTGCCTTTGTATGAATGATTCTTTATCAATCAATTCCACCTGTAAATTATCATCATCTTCCAGCTGATCAGTATTTTCCTTTTCATTATCATTATCTCTATCATTATCATGATCTTCATCATTCATCAAATCTTCAGTCTCCTCCCCATCATTAATTACCGCATCTAACACAATATCACTGCGGTTGTGATTATTCATTTCAGCACGATCTTGCGCTCTGGTTGTAACAGCATTTGTAGTTATTAAATGCTATTTTCCCCAATTTTCAATGTTTTCTCTAGAACTTTCATGGAGACCTGGCATATTTTTTAAGATTGTAGTGGAAACAGTGTCCCTCAAAAGTGACACTAATTTATTGTTCACAAAGCCCTTATTAAGCACCAGTGAACCAGTATTCTCATGTGAGGACATGACTGGTAATGGATGTCCTCATAAAAGTCTTAGGACACCCTGTAGCTGAAATAAAGAATTACATTCAGTACAATTAGCACTGTTGGATAGATCAACACTACATGCATTTGCACGAGCAACACCAACATTATTCTGAACTGGATTATTGTCACTCACATTTACGACAGCATATGAACGTTCTGGGTTCCTCGACTGTCTAAAATTATTTTTCTGATAAGAACCTCTATTATTAACAAAACTGTCATTATTTCTATAGAATGACTTGTGTCCTCTGCCTGAGCTAGCATCCTCTGTTTTGATAATCATTAGATCTGAATGATGACTGTTGTCCATAATATCCATCATCATTAGAGTTTTAATTTCTCTAAGGCTATTGAATATTTTTATTAAAATTATACCTGCACCTGTTATTGTCATAGTTAAAATTTTGGTTAACTCTGTAGTTTTTGTCTATGCTGTTTGATCTTTGCCTAGGTGTAGAATAATTTACCATCCTAGAAGATGCCACTGGCAAGGAATCATAAGAAAAAACAACAGATAGATGTACATAATAAATGATTCAGTAATTGTATTTCTCTGACTTATACATTTTATACTGTTGCATTTTGAATTTTAATTGACTTGTTGATTTTCATAGGTTAGTTACTAGCAAAGTGTCACCTTAGTCTCCAACTTTATTCCGATTACTATTTGACGTAGAGACCTTCACAGCGATGCCAGTGCTTATCTCTGACACTGGGACTATATTCTTTTTTAGACATAAATATTGTATGTTCTATCATTAACTACTACTGACTATACTCATAAAAACCTTTTGCTACAATAGCCAGAAGGTGGGTCTGAACTTCATTCTAAAGAAGACAGAGGTCACGATATGAGTGGAAGTAAGAATCTCAAAAAAGATCAACTACGCACGAAGCGAAACAACAAAGTTTATTGCACACTAGAGACGCATCAGGACATAATAAAATATAACGGGTTGACACAGTGAAAGACATTTGGCCCTTACCATATACAACTATAGAATTCAATGGAGATACAATAGAGAAAAAAAATAACAGTTATGTTGAGATCTAGTCCCCAGATGAGGAATCTACTGTAGATAACAACAGGGAAGACTCAACATCTCTAAAGAGTAAGAGAGCCAGTAATGACGAGTGCTCCCTCAATTATTTTGAACGGAAGCATTCTGAGAAAGAACCCCTAAAACTTGGTAGGAGTAACCTAAATATAGGCGTGTGAAATGTTAGGACGTTGAATGAGGGGGAGAAGTTTGACTTTTTAATTTTAAAGGCAACCAGTATGAAATGGTATATACTAGGAGTGGCAGAGACACGATTGACAGGCGCTGGCTACATAAAAAGAGACAATTACACACGTAAACATTCAGAATGAAAAAAGTGAAGCATTAGTTGAAATTTTCATTACGAGGGAAGTCGATTACTACGGATATTGATTAAACAATGACAAAATGCTGTTGGTAAAAATGAGGAGAACCTATTTGCTGTCGAAATTTTACAGACATGTGCGCCAGCGTAAGAACACAGGCAAAAGACAAAATAGAGGAATACTGTAAATAATAATAATAAAACACTTATACCTACTGACAGAAAGCAATAAATGTTCTTCTTATTTGATCCTTAGCCGACGCGCGTCAAAGCAGTCAGTGGCCATAAACTCCTGGTGGCGTCTTGTAGGGCGGGAACAAACTGCTTCCACCTTGCTCAGTCAGCAGCCATCCTTCGTGCAGTGCCCCAGCTCTGATGCACTCTTTGCAACTCCGCCTCAACAGTTCTCCATCAAGTTATTTGTGGTCGGCCTCTCTTTCGTTGTCCTTCCGGAGTCCATAGCATAGCTGTTCTTGTGATGGCATCGGGGTCTGTTCTGAGGACATGGCCAACTCAACTCCAGAGTCTGCCAGTTATGATGGTGTGCATGTCCTCTTGGTTGCTCCGAGTAAGCAGGTCTTGGTAGGTGATGGTATTCGCCAAAAGATTCGGCTAATTTTGTCGTAGGCAGATTGTATGGAAAGAATACAATGTCAACGTTTCCTACTATGATACTCTCCAGCATTCTGCACCATAGAGATGCACAAAAAGTACACAGCTCTCATATAATCTTAATTTTGTGTTTGTGCTGTTATCCAGAGGACTTCAAGATGTTGTTTAGACTAATACAGGATGTTCTTGCTTTGTTCATTCTGTTATTGATGTCTTTGCTTGCTCCGCCGCCGGTTGTTACTGTGTATCCTAGGTATGTGAAGGTGTCTGTCTGTTCCAGTTTCTGATTCTTTACTGTTATGGGCTCAGGTATGTCAACATTGAGTGTCATGACCTCTGTCTTCTTTAGAATGTGAGTGTCAATGACCTCTGTCTTCTTTAGAACGAAGTTCAGACCCACCTGCTGGCTATTGTAGCAAAAGGTTTTTATGAGTATAGTCAGTAGAAGTTAATGATAGAACATACAATATTTATGTCTAAAAAAGAATATAGTCCCAGTTTCAGAGATAAGCACTGGCATCGCAGGATAGGCACGGCTGTGAAGGTCTCTACTTCAAATAGTAATCGGAATAAAGTTGGAGACTAAGATGACACCTTGCTAGTAACTAACCTATGAAAATCAACAATTCAGTAAAATCAAAATGCAACAGTATAAAATGTATGTCAGAGAAATACAATTACTGAGTCATTTATTATGTACATCTATCTGTTGTTTTCTTCTTGCGCAAAAATGAATGATGAAAATGATGAAATTGAATGAATCAAAGATTACTTACACAATTACTCTATAGTTGAGTTTCAATTATTAACTAGACAAAAGTCCTCTTCTGGAATCTTGAAAAAAAAAACAGAAAAATTCATCTAACTTTTCTTTTATAACTAAATTGTGTCTTGTCTTGCCTTTTACCTTAGAACAGTTTGCTCATCATGACACAAACAGTTACTTTGCTGTGACCACTCACAATGTCTGCTTGAATTTCTCCACATATAATATTTATCATTACGTTCTTTTAAAGTACTGTGTTAATACTTACTTACTTAGTCGTTCCCCTTCTACCGTGAGGTGTAGAAATTTGGAAGAGATAGCGTCAGACTATCCTATCGGCTGTCTTCCTCCTGGCCTGGTTCCATTCTAGTCCTCGGTCCTTCAAAGATTGTCTAATGTTGTCCTCCCAGCAGACTCTGGGTCGCCTTGGGGTCCTGGATTCCTGGCTCTTTGTTTCCCATGCTTGTCGTGTTAGCCGATCGTCTCCCATTCTGTAGACATCGCCAAACCATCTTAATTGGGACTGTTCTACTTGGGTCTGCAGGGTGGGGATTTTAGGCCTTGATGTATCGTCTGTTTGCGGACTATGTCTCTTCTTGTTACAACCACCTTCCTCAGATACCTCATTTCTGAAGTTTGGATCTGGCTTTTGTGGGTTGTAGTCATTGCCATGACTTGCATTCATATGTCAAGACTGGGACATAGGTGGAGCGGTATACAGTCATCTTAGTGTTCTTACCAACCTCTCTCTTGCTGAGGAATCCTCGATTTATGGCATGAAAAAGTCTCTCAGCTGCTGCTTTTCGAGTGGCCAACTCTTCTTTGATGCCTCCTTTTCGGTCTATAATAGCTCCGATGTATTTAAAGTGGTCGACCTGAGAGAAGAGTGATTAATTTCCAATTATTGCAGTCGGCAAGGTCGCCCTTCTTGGGCAATTTTACAATGATTCATGTTGTCTACTCCGTTGGTATTGTCCCTGTTTTATAGATTTGCGCAAATAGTGGTTCTAATAGTTCTGCTGCTAGCTCAGGGTCTGTCTTAAATAGCAATGCATTTAAGTTATCGTGGCCATGAGCTTTTTCATTCTTTAATCCTTTGATTGCCATGATGATTTCTTCCCTTCGTGAAATGCCTATTTTAACATCTAGGTCATTTTCAGCCCCAGGAACATTCAGCAGTGTCTCTGGTGGTTCCTTTGCCATAGTTTCTTTGAAATGCTCCGCTCATCTTGTTTCCTGTCCCTTTGCTGTGATGATGAGATTTCCTTGCTTATCTCTTACTAATGTAATATTGTTTGCATCTCATTTTCCGCTGGTGGGTTTAATTATTTTATATACTGTGCTTTGTTCATTTCTCAGTGCTGCCATTTCTGCCTGCATAGTGCAGTAGATACAACGCATAAAAAATTAACTGCAAAGCGAGTATGTATCAAAATAAACATACAGACAGCAAAACCACTTATTTACAAAAAATGAGTTTAAGAAAAATCAAAATTGAATGAAAGACGACATCTTGAACAAAATAGAAGAAAGAAAGAGAGCAAAACACACTATCGAATGTAAACAAAGAGACACGTAGAGTGGTAAAACAACAGTCGGTAAAGAATAGATACAAATAGACAGAAGAAATGGAAGCAACTTACATGTCAAAGGGTATGCATTAAGCAACTATGAAATAGTAGAATAAATCAAGGATTGCCGAAGGAGGAAGCTGTATGAAAAATAAGTCTGGGGGAATCTCATTTGAAGATAGAGACATATTAATAAAGATGGACAGATCTATTTGAGGACTACAGGGGCAATAAACTATCGCCAGATTCTAATAAAGACCTACAGATTGTCAAATCAAAAGTAAAGAAAGCAATAAATATGATACAACAAGGAAAATAATTTCTATTGAGAAATTAAAGTGTGAAGAACAAAAATTAAATTACAGATGGAGAATCAGAAAGATTATGCAGATAAATTAGTTGCAATGGGAAAACTAAAGCAGAAATAGCAAAAATTAAAGATACAGAAAGAGAAAAACAATGCAAGCAAATTTATTGAAATGGAAAAAATAAATTCAAAGAAAAAAGAAGAAATGGAGAGACTAAAACACCAACCAGAACAAGAGGAACTAAGATTAAAGTTGCAGAAAGAAAACGAAAATGCCAATAGGATTTTCAAGTTAGACAAATTGTGCATTCAGCAGAACAATGCATCTCAGAAGAAAATGTACTCGGAAAGAAAGATATAAACGTCCGCGACTAATGCATCGTCATCAATTACAAAGCCTCATTTGCCTAATTTTAATAAGTCATGTGATGATACTGCACACAGATTATTGATTATATAATGGACCTTATTTTAAGGTTTTATTCTGGTGCAGTACGGATCTGGTGGCGTTTTAACTAGAACGTCAACCAACAGTTATTGCAACTTGTAGCTACTTGGACGTCATTTCATTACAGCTCATCATTTCAAGATGGTGAGTAAATAATCTTTCCTTGAGCCGTTGCCAGAATGTAGGGCTAAACACACGGACGAAGACCATACCCTTAAACCTCGTGCACTCAGTGCTGATAGATAAGAAAATAGATGCTTCAGTTGTTCTCAGAGGGTTAGAAACGATTTCCCAAGACATTGTTTACCACATAGAGTTTTCAAAATACAGAAACCAAGGTATCACATATGGTGTTCAATGTTACAGGCTACACAACTTTTTGAAATGTGTTAATCTGATGCACATGGTCAGCCAAAATTTCCTCATAAGAGTTTTCTAAATTAACGATGTAACATGTGTAATGCTGAAAATCATTTAGACAAGGATTGTCCACGCATAAGACACCATAAAGATGCAATTGGGTATGTGGTAAACAGCATCATTGATAAAAACTGCCTGGGCTGTAAGGTCTTAAGTGTCAGGAATGCTAACCATGGGAAAAAGTTGCGGTCATGCACTGCCTGTATTGGCTTCAACATAAGGGGGAGTCTTACTCTCCATACATGGTTCTTGTATAAACCCAGTATCGGTTCTTCGAGATGCGGGTTGTAGACAGTTGGGGTGTGTCATTCTTTGGATGATTCATCTGCATTTACTGGTAACACTGTAAAATGTGTTACATTTGGAGGCACTTTAGAGTGTTACTTGCTGGCTGACATTGACATTTCCACACCATTTTTTAACTGCAGGGTTCACGCTTGTGTATTAAATAGTCCCGTTAGTGATTTGATAGTGAGAAATGTCCCATGCATTCGGGATTGTTCTAAAGCTGAGATTGAGGAGTGTAATATAAACTACCCTTTATTTGCCAATGCAGTATTTACGAGCGCACAACGCGCTGCAGAGATTGTAATTGTTATACCATGTGAACAAGCTCAGGAAATGACAGTACGTTCTGTAGTTTAGGATTCTTCTAGACGTAGTTTTATTGCAGAACAAATAGCTGATATTTCATTGTATCCTTTGTATAGGTTCCCTGCAAGCGGTGGTGTTAAATGTTCGAAAGTCGGTTGTCATTGGTTTTCCATTAAAATCAGGGTTTAACTCGTTGCCTAGTCAATATAGTGTCTGTTCGCCGAAACTTGGTCGTTCCAAGAGCTGTCATTCTGCGAATATCTCACGACTGACCACTATCAGGCCACATGGATATTGCGAGAAGCAGGTATCGGGTCATATCTTAGTTTTATTGGCCTGGATATAACATATATATATTAAAGTATAATGTCGTTCTTGTGACATTTGTTAGAAAGTTTCTTGTAGGTGCGATCATCATTTGGCACCACTTCACATCGCTGATGTGACAGAGCGGGCTTTAAAGAAATTCCTTTTGATTTGGTGGGACCTCTTGCTGTCACATCTGATTGAGGCTTTCGTTATATTTTGACTTGTGTGGAATGTACAATGTGGCCCTGGGCCATTCCTTTCAAGTATGTACCATCCTCATCTGTGGCTGATGCTTTATTGCTAATGTTGTGTTGTTGTTGGGTTTCTAGAAAAAAAATACTATTGGAGAGAGGTTCCCAATTCACATCTGATGGTATGAAACAGATGGAGAGCTTGATCAGAGTGACTTGTTCATTCAAATTGGTATATCATCCGACTAGCAACGGTATATGTGAGCGTCTCAGCGGTTCTCTCAAACAACTTTTGCGTAAAGTTGCATCTACGCTCCCCAGAGATTGGGATCAACTTTAGCCGGCAGTTCTTTTTTGCGTATAGGGAGGTACCCAACCAAGGTACGGGCGTTTCGCCTTTGGAATAGATATATGGCGCCAATCCTCGTGGCCCCATGAAAGTGCTGAAGAGTATCATATTGGGTAATACTGACTGTGCTGCCAATTGCTCACGTTATGAGCTAGTTGTAGATTAACGCCTGCACATAATTGATTCTTGTGATATAGCTTCACCGTTTATTTAGTCAGCTCTTCTTTGTGCGCGTATGAATACAAATCGGTTGCGAAAATAGCGTACATTCGCACCAGGATTTGACGTTATGTTCCGTCTTCCCTTGAAAGAAGACCAGTTATTTGTTTCCTGGCAGTGGCCTTATAAAAATATTCAACAAAGAACGACGTTGATTATGTCAGTGAGGTCAAGGAAAAACAAAAGACATATCATGTAACCGTGTTAACGCTTTACGTTGAAGGTCCACTGTGATGAACTTCTAAATACAATATCTAAATTAGATTATAACAGTATAGTCCATATACAGTTCAAGATAAGATAGTACTAAAAATTTTCGGCGAGAATCGTAGGTGGTCGCCTACGCCTTCAGCTTATTATTTGCTAACGCATAAGCCGAACAAAACGGTACTCTATTTTTCAAATTCGTCCTTGACATAAACGCCCCACTTTTCCTAGTTCTAAGAAATATTTGCCTAACTGCATTTCGGGAAAGGAGAGGCAAGGCTAGATAAAACACGCAAATCACGTCTCAAATTGGTTCTAACATTACAACCGACTTGCACGCTTTGCCCTAGGCGGGTTTCCCCAATACGATGAAAAAGTTAGAAATGTGGACACTACGGTCATGGAAACACGTTTAGCTCTTATTGCGAATGACATAAGCTCTTGTATTTAGCTTGAAACTAACATAGAAAAAAAGATAGAATTTTGAACCAAGCCACATAGCCCCATAAAAATTGTATATTCGTGTACCTGAAGACTTGCTGACCAAGAATATGTTGTTAGTTATCTAAATAGTCCATTAAATAATCAAATATTGATAAAACAATACATAGAGATCAGAGATACTGTCAGGTCAAGTCATATCTGCTTAGATTGGATCGTATATTTTTTGGGAAAAAAATTCGGTGAAAGCTAGGCTAAGATGGTACGATGCAGGGGATTGGGTGGAATTTGAAGTGAGACGAAATATTATTGGCCGACCTCGTACTAAACATATATCACCCGAGTAACGTAGAAGAAAATTGAATTGTATTTTTGAATGACTTTGTTTACAAGTGAAATAAGGGTAATCATTGGCCAGAGTAGTTGATATTGGGGAAAAAGCATTAGTTGGGGACGCCATTTCTAACAAAATTTTGACACGTAGCGATGAGATCAGGCTTGTGCAGTGAAAACCATATTTCTCAAAAGCCTGGACAGAACGGCAGATCGAAAGTGTGCTAGTCATCGTTCACTGTGTATTTCATTGAATAAATGTGGTAAGATTGACTTTATTAACATGTATCTCAAATAAAAATTGAATGTGAAATAATAATATATGTCTGTAAGTGAGTGGGTCTATAGCAACCATTAGGCAAAGCCTAGAGATTGATCCACCATGTGATAGACTGTCAGAGAGGTGTAAAACTACAAGAAAATATGTATGATTGTCATCAAGGAGCATAAGACCTATCCTATTATATGGAAAGATGACAGCTGGAATTGCAGTGGTGTTGTAACTATTAGGGGAGAGCAATACTGGTGTACATTGTCACATCAAAAGATAATGGTGGCATAGGTTGGTATAAAGCTATGACCCTTTCCGTTGGTTTGTAATGTACCTGTACTTAAATGTGGAATAGTATAGTATACTAGGTATAAAGAAGGATGCATAACCTTCACATTTCAGGGT
>JAMPIV010008151.1:0-59773 GCA_024509875.1 Oreohelix idahoensis | reverse complement strand
GTCACTCTCGAGGGCGACGGGGGGGGTACTTGATCACGGCGCACAGATCGGGAGTTTCAGGCTGCGGCCGGGGAGGGCCCCGGAGGCATGCTAGTCTTCACTAAGGTAGACATAGTGTAGGAGAAGACAGGGAGGTGGTGTGCGGGCGGTTGTCATGGGCTGCCTGCTTTGAAGGGAGAAGTCAGGACTAGCGGGTTAGGGGGCTACGTGTGTGTCGGGGTGGGGGTGGAGGGGGGGTGGGCAGTTAGGGAAGGAGAATGGTGTCGGGGGTGGGTAGGCGGAGTCCGATGTTCTTATCCAGTGTCGAGTGTGCGGGGGTGCGGGTGGGTGGGCCTGACTTTTCCAAGTCACTATTCATACTGTCGGGTGGTTTTCTGTCGCTGAGGTGGGTGTGGAAGAGGCACGGGTGGCGGTGTCGTGCGGTTGGGGTGGGCTTTTCAGTCTGTGATATTCAGTCTGATTAATTGTTGTGTGGTGCGGCTGGCTTGGCTGACATCGTCGTTGTAAATTCTTCCGAGATTTGGTATGTCGTCGTTAGAGGAATTTCTGTGGGTGTGTGGGGGTGGTTGGGTATGGGAGGGGGTCTTGAGGTGCATTGGGTGTCGGGGGGCGTTGGGGGGGGGGGGGGGGGTGGTGCGGGGCAGAGTTGCTGGTGGAGGCGGGGGTGCGGGGGTGGGTGTCGGGCTAAGTTGAGGGTTGTTGGGGGGGGTTGGTTGGTGCGTGTTGGGGTGAATGGGGGGTTCTGTATTAGTTTGTGGGGTGTTCTTTTGGGTGGCGTGGTTCGGGCGTTTGGTCTTACGAGGTTGAGCGTGGTGTTATTGTTGTTACTTTTGCGTGGGGGGACGAAAACCCTGGGGGTGCAGTTTTTTTAGTTTCGGCGTGTGGGTCCGGATATTGAAGGGTGGTATTGGGCGTGTTGACGGCGGGCGGGTCCTGAGGGAGCGGGAAGGAAGAGTGGTGGTGGGTGGGGGAGGTTGGGTGCCGGCGAGGGGGTGTAGAAAACAATAGTGATGGAGATAGGCTTGTATGTGAGCGGTCTGCGTTGGTCGGAGGTCTACCGGGGGGGGGGGGGGGCTGAGGAACGTTGAGGTGTGGAGGGAGGAAGTGCGGGGGTGCACTGAGCTTCCTGTGGGGGGGTGTTATGGGTCCCGAGGCTGGTACAATAGCTGGTGTGTATTGTGGTGTCGTCGGAAGGTCGGGGGTGCCGGGCGAAGGGTGTGGGAGGGTGGGTACTGGGAGGAGTCAACCACTGGGGTATGAGGGGGGGCAGGGGATAGTGTGCGGGGTGGATCGGGGGGGAGGCCTGGGGGAGGGGGGGGCATGGGGGGGAGGGAGGGCTTATATCGGGGGGGCCTATACTACAGTTAAATACTATATGGGGGTGGCCGGGGGGGGTAGGGGGGGCTATAGGGCAAAAGCCCGAGGGGTGAGGGAGCGTCTTCCGGGGGGGGGGGGCGAGCCTGTTGTGGACATGCGTACCGATGGGGGGGGGAGGGGGAGGGAGGGAAGGGGAGGAAGGGGAGGATGGGGGGGGGGGGGGGGGGAGGGGAGAGGGAGGATGGGGGAGAGGGGGGGGAGGGGAGGGGGGGTTTGGGAGAGAGGGATGGGGGGGGGGGGTGAAGGGGGGGGATGAGGGAAGGAGGGGGGGAGTGAGATGGGAGCAGAGGGAGATTAGGGAGAGAGAAGGTTTTGGGGGGGAGAGGAAAGGGGGGGAGGGGAGGGGGGGTTGGACCAGGGGGAAAAAGGGGGAGGATAAGGAATGAGAGATGGGGGGGAAGGGGGGGGGGGGGGGTGGGAGAGGAAAGAAGAGGGGGGAGGAGGGTGAGTAGGGGAAGGGGGAGGGAGGGAGAGGGGGCGAGGGTAGGGGGGGGGGTGAAGAACTGAAGGGGGGGGAAGGGGGGAAGGGAGGGGGGGGGGGAGTGGGGGGGAGGGGGGGGGGGGAGGTGAAGGGGGGGGGGGGGGGGGGGGGAGGGGGGGGGGGGGAGGGGGGGGAAGGGAGGAGGGGGGTTGGGGAGAGGGAGAGGGGGGGGAGGGGAGGGGGGAGGAGGAGGGGGGAAAAGTGTTGGGGAGGAGGGGAGGAGGGGGGGGGGGGAGGGGGGGGGGGGAAGGGGGGGGAAGGTGGGGGGGAGGCGGGGGGGGGGTGGGGGGGGGGGGGGTTTAGGGGGGGTGATGGGGGGGGGGGGGGGGTTGGGGGGGATACAATGGGAGGGGGGAAGTGGAGTGGGGGGAAGGTGGGGATGTGGGTGGAGGAGGGGGGGGGGGGGAGGGGGGGGGAGGGGGGGGGGGGGAGGGGGGGGGGGGGGGGGGGGGGGGGGGGTGGGGGGGGGGGGGGGGGGGGGGGGGTGGGGGGGGGGGGGGGATGGGTGGGGGGCGGGGTGGGGGTGGGGGGGGGGGGGGGGGGGGGGGGGGGAGGGGGTGGGAGGGAGGGGGGAGGGGGGGGGGTTTGGGGGGAGGAGAAGGGGGTAGAGGGGGGGGTGGGAGGAGAGGGAGGGGGGTTTTTTCGGGAGGGGGGGGAGGGGGGGCACTTTCTTCTATATTTGATGTTAACTGACTCCTTTAATTCTTACCTTTAATTTAATTTATGCTTGCTACCTCATGTTTTCTTTACTGCATTGATTATATTAAGTACCGCCACGTCATTACACGGATGGCTAATTATCATAAAAGGGCAGGCCTCATACTGAGCAACGCCGGATCATAACGTAATTATTATTTGGTTCTAACAACACGTGATGGCCATACAAGCAAGTCATGAGAGCAGGAGTTTGTGCGTGGATCTGTCGGGTAATGAAACGGATGACGTCATGAGTGTTACTTAAATTACTTTGTCAGTACCTTTTTCTCTGTATCTCTCCTGCTCTCTCCCTCCCCCTCTCTCTCCGTCTTTCTCTACCTTCTTATTATCTGTAATTTTGTACATGTACATTTCTTTGCCATAGTTTCATATTTTCTAAATCATTATCCATTTATTAATTCTTTCATTTATACTTCGTTTCTGTAATATTCTTTTTTTTTAGTTCTTTCATTTACTTTAATTTTCTGTTTTAATATTCTTCTTCTTCTTCTTCTATCTCTAACACTTTAACAAATTCTGTGATAAGAGGTTTTGATGTTACTAAAAGTTAATGATGATGATGTATTTCTCAGGATCCCTATCCGCTACCTCTTCTGATCTCACCCAGTGTAAAGTAATTTCTGTGGTGTTATGTGGCTTAAGTGTCTGGGGTAATGTATGCAATATCATTAATTTCCAAACAGAACTTTAACCCAATGGAAAAATAATTAAATAAGACTGTTGGTAAAGTTTATATAAGTATGTACAATTTAATCTTCCTGTACCTCAATCTTTTGGGACAGGAATTTTCAAACTCAAGAAACTTTTTATTTACAAGATGGAAATAAATAGGGTGGAACTCTGTCCATGTATGTAAACAAAAGTCACTGGAAAAACTAAACCCTCTGTTCTGGTTTCTATGTTGGGTATTATCACTAGTCTATGATTGGAAAGTCTGTTCTTTTCATCACACCCAGGTGAATATTTTATTTTGTGGAATTTTAGTATGATGATATATCAGTGCCTTTTCTAAAGGACTTAACTTGCAAGCATGTCTGATGCTGTTGACTCAAAGAATATTCGAGTTCACCAAAGTGTTGTACTTCCTGGATGAGGACTAGGAGCCTAGCTACAACTGGTATGATGAGCAGTCACTCCCATGTGTTGTTCTCTCCAGGCTTACTACACCAACAAGATACTTCGTGGTACATCCCTGGAATGAGAAGGAAAGTTCCCTTCCATATAAATCTTATCTACACTACTTCCACATATAAACACTGTTACAACTCACCTGGGTCAGTCCTGTGTGCTGACCCTTTGCACCAGACTTTAATTTCCGTCGTCTACACTCAGTTCTGTGTAATCATTCTTCTTCAGTGATAATACAAATCCACTGTCCATCAGTCGGGTTAGTCTTCCATACAATAGACTTGGTGTGCTTAATCTAGCACTGTAACCTGTTGACAACTTCGTTCTAACATTCTCTACATGATTTTATATAATATTTAAACATTTGTGGCACTGCAAAAGCCAATATCAATTTATTAACACTCACTTATAGTCGCAAAAGTGTAAGGCCAATTGCCAAACATTTTTACACATTTTATTTCACTTTCCAAATAAATCTGCTTTTGGCACATTCCTACTTAGGTTGTCGTGACCCAAACTATCCCCCACTAGGCAGTATCGAAATCAAATTATGGCTCACACAAACCTGTTACATGTTAATAATATATACAAATAAAATTATCTGTCTTACCCCAAGTAAGGAATAATCACATACACAAGCGTGACTAGCAGTAAAAGGGTGTGTAAATACTGCGTTCTAGTCCAGACGGCAAAAACGTGGTCACTAAGTCTTCCCGCTGATGTCAGCTTGGCACGGTTTTTCAAATATAATGGCCTGATTTTGCAAGGAGGTGTTAATTTTTTTCAACTACACCTAACCAATCAGAAGACGAGTCCAAAAAAGTTAACTATTTTTGGGAGACTGTCAAAATGAGCGATTTTAAGTGTGTTTGTTAATCTGACTAAATTGGTTTATTATACACCCTGTATATCTTAGTTATTTCTGGACCGATTTTGATTATCAAAAGTGATAATTAAACGGCCAATTGTCCTCTATCGTCCCATATAAGTTTCCTTCCATGTTTCCTTAGCATTTTCATCTGGGTAATTTTTAAGTAATTAAATGTGCCCGTACCCTGAACTGAAAATATTACTAAATTAAATTTTACTATGTCAAGATAATATTATTAGGGGAAATCTTTATGTTACTGTATTAAGCAATATTATCGCTATAATTCAAGATGTCCCTTCCATTTTAATTCCCTTTAGTTATTGAGAAATAAATTATTTAAGTTTATTCAAAAACTCAAAATGGGCCCTATTTCCACTGCAACCAAATTTTCTCTTGCCTACAAAAACGAGGTACCGATTTGATTGGTTGTTAAATTTTACCACGTCCTTCACTAAATATTGGGGTGGGTGTGTGTATGGGGGTAGTAACTTTTAAACGTGTGGTAGTAGAAAAATTCAAATTCTCTAGTTAAATTGTTGGCAGTAGATTTGACTTTGCCCCAGACAAATTTCAAATACCGTAGTTATTTATAGATTGTAAAAATACGTTAACTAGGTTTTGAAGCGGGGAAATTTGAGCGCGTTGTGATACAGATTCACTTCATCACAAATTCACGCCGTCCTTCTATCACGTGCCATTAGGTCAAGGTCTTTCCATATCTTTCTCATCACTTTCATTGATGTCTCCAGCTATTTTCTTCGTGTGTTTGTCGGTCTAGCTTCATCTCTCTTACCTTAGGGATTGCAGACCAAATACTACCTTGTCGTGTTATCAACAGGTGTCTTCAGTGTATATTCTATCTATCGCCAGCATCTTCTCACCTTTTGTTCCATTTGCAGTTGTCTGCTTCTTGTCATCAGTTACACTTTTAGTCTTGCAACGGTAATTTCAACAGTAACTAAAACCAGTTACACGATAAAACTGCCAGCCTCATGACGTCATGAGTGTTACTTAAATTACTTTGTCAGTACCTTTTTCTCTGTATCTCTCCTGCTCTCTCCCTCCCCCTCAAGCTGCTTCTTATGACATGCTTGAGGCTGCAGTAACCCCATTCTTTCCTTGTCTTTTCAGAGACCCCGGCAACAACTACTCGTGAGGACCATTTAAAAAAAATGAAAGGTAGTCCCATAGCAGATATTGTCGTAGGGAAGTGAAATGTTAGAGACTTCGCTATATTAGGTCCAGCTTTATGAGTTCGAGTCCCCAGTTGATTTCCTCGCAGCCTTTGTCTTTTCTTAACTTAAGAACTGAGGCAGATACCTATTTACAGCCGTGTAGACGCGGTAACTTTGTCGCGAGATGCAACAGCTCTTCCGATTGGACGATCAGTGAGTGCTATTCATCATCTTCATCACTCTTCAGCTCCCCCAAAGACCATAGGCCTTCAACAAACTTATGCCAAGTATTCCTGTCACGTGCCACCAGTTCAAGGTCATAGGCCTTCAACACACTTATGCCAAGTCTTCCTGTCACATGCCATCAGCTCAAGGTCTTCCCCTGACTACTTCATTCTTTTCATGTATGTCTCCAATTAATTTCTCCTCGTGTTTTTCGATCTCCCCTTACCTCTCTGAACAAGGACTACCTTGTGATACTATAAACAGGTTTCCTCAGTGTGTGTCCTATCCATTGCCACCGTCTTCTTCTTATGTCTTGTTCCACTGGCACTTGTCTGGTTCTTGTCATCAGTTTCACATTAGTGATCTTGTCATACCATTTCTATTCTTCCTCGGCATTTCGTGGAAGGACAAAGTGACAAATGTCGATGTGTTGCCACGTGCTGGCCTTCAAAGCATGTATACACTGCTCAGACGTGGCTTGGCCACGTTCACCGCATGGAAGATGGTCGCATCCCGAGAGATATCTTCTACGGACAAAAGGAAGATGGCAAAAGACAAGTTAGGCGACTGCAGCTGAGGTTCAAAGATGTGTGCAAGAGAGACATGATGGTGCTGGACAAAATGCCAGCAACCTGGGAGGATGAAGCTGCCGATCGTACCAAGTGGCGATGCTCTCTACGGTGCCACCTCCTCTTCTTCATCATCTTTGTTCCTTAGCTACCGACTGTCAAAGCAGTCAGTGGCCGTCACGCCTGGTCGCGCCTTGTAGAGTAGCAACAAACTGCTTCCGCTTTGCTCGGTCGTGCAGTGCCCCAGCTCTGGTTCATTCTTTGTATCTCAGCCTCCACAGTTCTCCGCCAAGTTGTTTTTGGTCGGCCTCTCTTTCGCTTTCCTTCAGGGGTCCATAGCATAGCTGTTCTTGTGATGGTATCAGGGTCTCTTCTCAGTTTGGGCGAAAAGAAGTTCTCACAGCAAGCAGAAGGGAGGAGAAAACTTCGACACCAGGAAAATAAGCAGCTGAGGGCTGTCACCTCAAGGGCACTTTCCTAAAGTCATATATGACTGAAGGGGTTATCATTATAATAATAATTATTATTCTACGCAAGCACCCCATTGAATGACTGCGATTAATCTAGTAAACAATAACTTCTTGAATAGTCAGATGATTCCTTTTCATTTATCAGGCAATATTCTGACTAGCAAGCACCAATGGAGTTGCAATTATGTGGGACTCGTGACCTTGCGATTATGTCTCGTGATATACACTTCTAACAGAGATCGGTCGTTTCGCGTGGGAGTGTTGCGTGATTAACGAACTTGAAACTTTGAAGTTCATGTTTTTTTTTTTTTTTTCAGGCAGAACAAAAAAATCGGATGATATTTGAAACGGTGTGCTGTGAATGTGGGTCAAAGTTTTTGCACTTACAGAGTGCAGTCTACTAAGCTTAGAATATGAGAGGGGGAGGGGGGGGGGGACGGTGAAAGGTGCGGGATGTTTTGTCTACTATAAAATAAAGGTGGTTCTATAGCAGGTAGTGCCGTAGTGCAGTTAAGGGGTCGTCCATACATGACGTCACGCAATTTTTGCAATTTACCGCCCCCCCCCCCCCCCCCCCCCCGTCACACTTCGTCACACAAAAAAAACCTAGACCCCCCTTTGTCTGACGTCACAAATCTCTTACCCTCCCCATTTTGAAACAAACAGTGTTTAATTCAGGGCTTTGTAGCCGAGTACGGAACTGGAGAGCGGAGCACTAGGTTTTTTTAAACCGGACCTGAAGCGGAACGCACAGAAAATAATTCCAGCTCCACTGCTCAAGGTTTATTTATTTTATTATCAATCCAAAAGGAATGATATTATGATAAGCGTATAAAAAAGAAATAATACATTTAGTAGGTGTGTTTTATCGAAAACCCGAATTACGTTTTTTTCCCCCTCAATTTTAGTCAGTACATTTTTCGGGGTTAATTGAAGAGTCACAGAAGACTGGCAAACAGCCTTATACGTGTATTACCAATCTGGATGTCGTAGATTTTTGATAGGGGAATTAAGACTTGGGTTGGTCCCTTCTGAATAGATTAGAATAAGTGATAGCCACAGTGAGAGATAATAATAGAAATAGATTTCCACGAGTGAGATGGTAGAAATTAATAGAGGCTGTCCCTGAAATCGAGAATCTTCTCTCTTTCAGCCTATCTTCTACAACAGATTTAGAGGAGTCGGACAGTCTATTATGATATATATATATATATATATATATATATATATATATATATATATATATATATATATATATATATATATATACCACTCACATACACACACACAAGTGACGACAGTTAGACGCACATACGTGAAAACTATGACATTGGAAATATAGATAATTGGGAACGAACTGACCGACACACTGGAATAAGTTCAAGTGAATTTTAATTATCATAATAAAATTCCATCACAACACGTAAAAATTACATCAAGCATATACAAATAGTCATAAAGTCAATGAATTGCTACAAGAATGATAGACCCAGAGGTATGATCTTTTCCCTCGATGTATAGCCCACAGTCCTGTTAGAAGAAAAGTGATAGCCCCAAAGAGTCACGGATACATATGCTATAGTCTAAGATTTCCCTTTAAAAAAAGTAGGAACAGACTTTGATTCTCTAATCTATCATAAGGAAAATATTGTTAGCAACAAAAAAAAAACTTGCATAAAGAAATTTAAGACAGCAAAATGGGTGCCAAAAATACAACAATAAAGGAATCACTCAGTCCTGCATTCACTCTATTCAGTCAGCCGTGATCACTAGCGTGCATTCGTACTTACAGCTTTGGTAGCAACTTCTGGAAAAACAATTTTTAGGACATGCACATACAGAATCTCCAGGGTAGTCTTGGCCAAGGGAACCCCAGTCCCGCAAAGATAGGTTGAATCCACTACTTCAGGGAACGTTTCCTTGGTTACTATTATTTTAGGATATCTGTTTCTGTCACATTAAAATTGTCCAGGCACGAACGTTAACAGCGAGCAAAGTGTCAATAGCTTAGATTTCTAGTAACTAGGAATGTCAGGCCGGTGCCTTCTCTCAGTATATGACTTTATTTGGTCACACCACAACTAGTCAGAACTCCCTCGGAATGTTACAGATAGTAATATTTTACTTGCCACAAGGGCTGAAAATGTACTTGAGGTTTTTCCCAAGAAGAATTAAATCTGGCGCGATAGGCCCGTTACTTCATTTAATCTTAAAGTTCATGTAATGGGTACTCTGTCGTTCTGGATGCCAACGCAATGCCAGACAGGTTTTACTTTATACACCCAAGTCTTTAAGGAAAAAAATGTTTTCGTTCTTCACAGATGTTCCTCAGTACTAAAACCGTTGGTAAAGTTGGGCTACCCCAGTTTCACTGAATAAAGAGAAAACAACATATAAAATACTTATACATACTATTCCTCAGTTATAACTTACATTATAAACTGCAAGCGTAGAGCTTGTCTTATCGTTTAAATCTCCCGTGAAATAAGTTATACTTCCAAAATCAGTCATCATGAATTAGAAATACATACGTATTTCGTCAATACTCAATGATGAATCAGTGCAGTTATAAGTTAGTATAACATATTCTCGACTAATTACTAGCAATTTAAATAAATTTATTTATAGCTGCATGAGTTTAAGCTAGAAATTATAATTTATTTTACTATCCACTGAAACACGTCAACTAGAGAATATAACAGACTTATAAATTAATTATTTCTGCACAGAAATCTAACTAGTAAAATGAAATAAGCGGTTATCAATGAATCACTCAATACTATATATATATATATATATATATATATATATATATATATATATATATATATATATATATATATATATATATATATATATGTGTGTGTGTGTGTGTGTGTGTGTGTGTGTGATGGGGCCATAAAACGTAAAGACGCCCCCTTCCTATTTCTTGGCATATTTATCGCCCATATATTTTCGGTCAGCCCACGTGACTGTCAGCCCACGTGACGGCGCGAGCAAGCATTGCTGGGATGTGAAAAGTCTGATAAAGAAGAAGATTGATGATTAGGCCATAATAAAGCCTAAGAATTAATTGTGTGTATAGTTGTGTGTTATATTTAGTTGTGATGTGTTATATTTGATAATTGTGGGCCATATCTGTGTTTTCGTGCCTAATAAAGCAAATATCGCGAGTGTTATTTATGCGGCCAAATTAATACGCGTAGCGCGCAGTAAGTTGAGTGATTAGCCTAGTGCCTATATAAAGCATGCGAGGGCCAGCAGCGGCCTTTCTAAGTATCAGTCCAGATGAGAGAACAAACGAGACGAGGTGACCGGTGTGGGTAGCAGATGGACCAGAGCACGTGAGCTATAATTCCTAGCGCATTTTGTAGAATTTAGCATTCGTGTTCTATAAGTCTGAAATTATATTCAGCACGAGTCTGTTTTAATGTTTAGTGAATAGATAGATAGATGTGAAAGTTTAAGAGCGATTATTCCATTCATCAGAAAGGCAAATATAGTGTGAAACTATTTCACTTGAATTTAGATAATATTGACTTGTTAGCAAAATAGCAAGATGGCTGCCACGTTGTGATGACTTTAGTTCTAGTTGTTAAATTTAAGAGTAATTATATTTTTTTTCTTTAATGTAAAAGTAATTGAGTGTATTTCACGATTATTGATATTTCTACTGTATATCTTTAGTGGGTTACTTTGAGTGAGGTGAGGATATGTATTTAGATTTCTGGAGAGCGCGAGGCCACTCCTTTGTTGAGACATGTGTTTCTCTGGTTGCTCCCGGCGGAGCATGGAAACACCAATGCAGCTGGTGTCCATTACAGGCCCACAATAAGCATTTTGATGCTATTGCTGTGGTTGTTTCGGTGACGGTAACAATGTGTTTCATGTGATGAGGTTCCCAATCTCATCAGGGGTCATATACGACACGCTTGTTACCAGGCGCACCAGTCGTCACTTACGACATGTTCAGAATGCAGTAATGAATATTGAGATGGATCAGTTGCGAGGTAGTGGTTTATGCCCATTAAGGAGAGTATTGGTTGTACAAATTGTTTAATTCTATTTGATACATATTTATTTAATTATGGTTATGTGAAGGATGGTTTGTGAGAGCACGTGGGCTCACTTGGAGATATATATTTCTCCTTTCCGCTCCTGAGGGAGCATGGGGCCACCAGAGTGGTTTGCCTCCGCATGAAGTATTCATATGCTCGTGCAGTAGTGGTTTCGGTAGCAATCTGTGTTACATGGTGAGATTGCCAGCCTCATGCACAACACCGTACAAGTCTCATTGGACGACATGCATGAGTGTGGGTGTGTGTGTATGATAGCTGAGTGTGTGCTCTTGCAGTAGTGGTTTCGGTAGCAATCTGTATTACATGGTGAGATTGCCAGCCTCATGCACAACACCATACTAGTCTCATTGGACGACATGCATGAGTGTGTGTGTGTGTGTGTGATAGCTGAGTGTGTGCTCTTGCAGTAGTGGTTTTGGTAGCAACCGATGTTACACGGTGAGATTGCCAGCCTCATGCACAACACCTTACTAGTCGCATTGGACGACACGCATGACTGTGTGCGTGTGTGATAGTTGAGGGTGTCAGGTGGCGTGGAAAGACTGTTTGGCAGGTAAGAGTATCGTTATTCAACTATGATTTTAACTAGCCCGTGCTTTGTTTGCGTTTCAGGATTAGGAACTGAGCACTAGTGTTGCGAACAGATTCTTTTGTGTGATAGTCTGTTACACACAGATTCTTTTGGTAGGCATACAAATATAAAGTAATATCTATCTGTCTGATGAAAAGTATTTATTGAGAGTCAAAATACTTACTTGATAATCAAAGGTACAGAACCCTTGATTGGTTCGATGTTATATTCCGTTATATGGGTTATCTTTTCTTGAATCTCAACCTGGCGTACGAATATTAGTTTTACGTCGGTTTGTTTCTGGTATGGCCAGAAACAGTTTAGTCTTGCTTGGAATGTTTATAACCCGAGAAAATGGTTATTCCTTGACTATTTAAGGCGATTCGGTCTTATATCTTAGTATCTTTGTAATGTCTATGTCGGCCTATATTTTTGAGTTGAACTCTGGGGTCAAGCGCATTTCTGCGCATGCGTCGTTTTGGAGAGTCGAGAAGAAGCTTCCGTGATGGCGAACTGTGGGTTCTGCACGGACGAAGAAAAGTCCGAAGATTTTGTCTGTGTGGTTGATTCTGGGGAAGGAGAAGTTTTCTCAGTATGACTATGATGTCCGTAATTCTCCCCAACGGTTATTCTTTACGCCAAGGGATGGCGTGTGCTATTTGCTAGTGTTTTTCTGGACTTAAGGTAAAGCAAAAACATTTACTGAACTTTCCTTAGGCCTAACTAACTATGCAGACATCATACTGTCTGCCGATGTATTTGATTGATTGTACTTAGACGACTCTTCTACTAGCAGCACTATGCATTGGACATATGCAACATTTATCATGGAATATGGAAAGCCCAATATATTATTTGAGTAATGAACGGAGCCTTCACTTTCGTTTAAGACATCTCCAGCGTGAGCGACACTCACTGAAACTAACGCCATTTTGAATCCCACTTTCGGTCTATTCGGATTATCGATCAGAGAACAGGAATGCCTTATTACCTGATGGTGATACCAAGACCTATATTGTATTGAAATCCACTCCTTGTCTGTTTAAGATTGTCATCATAAGAGCCCGCTGAATTTACGGCCTGAAAGACTTAGCCAGAAGAGGTTCTGACAGGGAGCCATTATTGATCATTATTTGTTAGCATTAACTGACGCGATTTGTCAGTTAAGGCATGAGACGATAGACAACCAGAATTATGTGCTTGCCTACTATCGTTCTATTGTATTCATATGCTATACGAACGCCAATTTGATGTTGTCACCCATTTTTCAAGTATACGATGATTTTTGTGCCAACCTGTTCCAGTGACTGTAGCTGTGTTGTCAGAGTATGCGTCATATTAAATGTCTGAAATGTCAACAGTGGTCCACGTTATTGACTTCTAGTTACGAGTGAATGAGTGCCTTTTCAACCTGTCAACTCTACAGAACAGTCCATCCATTCGCGTGACTTACAGCTACACTCTCACTCCATGTAAACACTGTCCCTTGCTAGCGCCTCAACACTTGGCGGGCAAGGTGACTTAGATACACAACACTGCGTCGGTCGAGTTGACCTTTTTCCATCATATGTCCAGTCTTCATCACTACTAGTATTTACATGCAACACACTGCAAAGAGGGATTACTCTTTGCAACAACTAGCTGGGTGTTTGTTTGTTTGGTGTTATGTTCGTTGGTTTATTTGTTTAATGTTTGCTTCAGTGTGCTCTTAGTCACTGAATGGGTTGTAAAAATAAATACAGACCCTGCCTCAATAATCAGAGTTTTGTTGTTGTTCGGGTCGGTGCGAAGAGAGTGATCACATATCACAATATCATCATCATCATCATTCTCGCCCACCCTTTTCACACATATATATATATATATATATATATATATATATATATATATATATATATATATATATATATATATATGATGGGGCCGAAAAGGAGACGCCCGCCCCCTACCTGTTTTTGGGCAGATTATTTTCGATGTGCGCGAAGCATTCTGGGTTGTGAAAAGTCTGAAGTAGAAGATATGTAATGAGGCCACAATAATGCCTTTAAATTAAGTTGTGGTGTAGAATTGTGTTATATTAAATAGCTGTAGGTTTTATTTGTGTTTTCGCTATTCCAATTGTGATAGGGTGGGCGAGATGATGATGATGATTATATTGTGATGTGTGATCACTCTCTTGTCACACTCGCACCGACCCGAACAACAATAAAACTCTTGATTCTAGAGGCAGGGGCTATATTTATTTTTACAACCCATTCAGTGACAAAGCAAACATTAAACAAATAAACTAGCGAACATAGCAAAACAAAACTAAACAAAACACCCAACAGTGCCAGATGCTAGTCTGAAGAAGCAAACAAAGCACATAATAGTTAAAATCATAATATAATACTGAATGAGAAACACCACGCTCTCACCTGTCAAACAGTCCTTCCACGTGTACTACCTGACACACTCAACTATCACACACACACACTCATGTGTGTCATCCAATGCGACTAGTAAGGTGTTGTGCGTGAGGCTGGCAATCTCACCATGTAACACAGGTTGCTACGGAAATCACTACTGCAAGAGCACACACTCAGCTATCACACACACACACACACACACACACTCATGCATGTCGTCCAATGAGACTAGTAAGGTGTTGTGCGTGGGGCTGGCAATCTCACCATGTAACACAGATTGCTACCGAAACACTACTGCCCTAGCATATGAATACTTAATATGGAGGCAAACCACACTGTTGGCCCCATGCTCCCTCAGGAGCGGAGAAGAGAAATATATACCTTGAAGTGAGCCCACGTGCTCTCACAACCATTCCTCACATAACCATAATTAAATAATCATCAACTGGACATAAAATAATATTCAACTATATGTACAACAAATACTCTCAATAACGAGAATAAACCACTACCTCACAACTGGTCTATCTCAATATTCATTACTGTATTCTGAAGCATGTCGTATGTGACGACTGGTGCGCCTGGCAACAAGCGTGTCGTGTATGACCACTGATGAGACTGGGAATCTCATCACATGAAACACATCGTTACCGAAACAACCACTGCAATAGCATAAAAATGCTTCTTGTCGGCTTGTGATAGACACCAGCCACATTGGTGTTTCCATGCTCCGCCGGGAGCAACCAGAGAAACACATGTCTCAACAAAGGAGTGGCCTCGCGCTCTCCAGAAATCTAAATACATATTCTCACCTCACAGTAACCCATTAAATATACAGTAGAATTATGATAAGTAGGCTATCGTGAAATACACTCAATTACTTTTACATTAAAGAAATAAAATAATTACTCTTGACTTTAACAAAACTGGCATTAACACGAAAACTATCTCTTTCCTTTACTGGGGAACATTATCTTTATCTGCTTCCCACCCACGTCTCAATTCACACAATATAAAACTGGCGTCTTCTTTATACACACGCATGGTGACGCGCCGCCTTTCATGACCACGTGGTTGCCATCCTGATAACAGTCAATATCATCTAAATTCAAGTAATAGATGCTTCTCTGTCCAGTTTCATGTATAAAACACTCTCCTACTAAATTTGCCCGGTCTGATGGATGAAATACTTGATACTAAACTCTTACATACGTGATTTGGTCTTAACACTAGTGAAATATATCCACACATTATTTCCCCTCAATTATATTTCAAGACTAAATTATCAGGTCCTGGAAACACATTCACTTTTTCATTTAAACATTAGAACAGACACGCTGAATAATAATAATAAAACTACAGAATACTAAAGCTAATTTAAATTAACTCACGTGCCATGTCTTTGTGTTCTTCTATGTGGGTACACAGCGCGCCTCGTTTCGTCCTCTCTTGTCTGGACTGATACTTTAAGAAGGGCCGCTGGTAGTTCGCTATCTCTTTTTATAGGCACTAGGCTAATCACTCAACTACTGCGCGCTGGGCGTATTAATCTTGGCTACTTAAATATCACACGCGATTATCGCTTAGGAATAGCGAAAACACAAATAAAACCTACAGCTATTTAATATAACACAATTCTACACCACAACTTAATTTAAAGGCATTATTGTGGCCTCATTACATATCTTCTACTTCAGACTTTTCACAACCCAGAATGCTTCGCGCACATCGAAAATAATCTGCCCAAAAACAGGTAGGGGGCGGGCGTCTCCTTTTCGGCCCCATCACATATATATATATAATATTTACCTCCACACAGAACTACAGACTAACACCATGAACTAGAATCATTCAATATAAGGGTATTCCAGAACTCAGCAAAAATGTCGAGAAACTAGGACTTCGCAATACACAAGAGATTTCCTAGCACTAGCGATCTGTCTACTGCAACTGGAGGATGACTGAATGAAATCAAGTCCAAACTGCGGGTAAGATATATGAAACAGACAAAAGATCCGACGCTATTACGAAAACCCGAAATAGCGCCGGTCTCTCTCTCTCCCTCTCTCTCTCTCTTAACATCTCCCATTAACTTAGACACTGGCCATAACTGCCAAAAGTGCGTCTTCAAACCTACTAAGACATGTCTCATTTCTGAGCTATGTAGAGTGGCGCCTTCCACACCTCACGCCGAGAAACTAGCCGAAGAAAAACTCGTGTCAGCTGAAAATGTAGACACATGTCTGCTCTCTATGTCTGACGAGACGAATTCTCACACTATTTCGTTCACATCCAGGGACTGACATATTACGCAATAAAATGCGTTACTAGTATGAGAAAAGAAACGGCAGAAGTCAGAATGGGAAAGTTATATTATGTCGCAAACGAACGAATACGAAAAACAGGAAAAGGATAAAAGAGCGATAATACAGTAGAGGACACGGGTAGAAAAGAAAAGAATATAGAAAATTTATTGATCATAAATCTCTATGCGACATTGGAAAAAAGGGTAATATAAGGGAATGTGACACAAACATAGGTATCTCATTATATGTCAAACTTAAAAATTATATGCAAAAATACTTGAGCAAAGAATGTGTCACATCGTTGAACCACAATTAAGTGGGGCCCAATTAGGATTCAGGGAAGGAACGGGATGTACTGATGCTTTGTTCACCATAAGACAGTTAAGCGAAAGAACAATTGAATATGGCAGTCATCTAAACATAGAATTTAAAGACCAAGAAAAGGTCATTTGATGTAGTGGATAGAAATAAACATTGGTCAGTATTAGAAGACTACGGGATATAGAGGTGTGACGTGTAATGGAAAAAGAGTCTACAGTATAATCTGACAGCTTATTGCAACCTAATAGCTGCCCTCTGATTTGCTAGCTAAACAGGCATATATATATATATATATATATATATATATATATATATATATATATATATATATATATATATATATATATATATATATATATATATATATATATATATATATATATACCAACTGTCTATTTCTGCAACGTACCATTTTGTCCCGCCTTCTTTTCTTTTAACACGAGCTAACGAAATGTTTACAAACTGCGTGGCTTGTCAGTCATTACAGGAAGCAAATCAGGCTGTGTTTACCTCGTCCCCTCACGCGAGCATCTGTCAATCTTAATAGTTCTTAGATAGGCAAGCACGTGGGAGAGACAAAAACACATACCCTTTAGAAGTTTCGTGCTCAGGGAAAGTTAGAAACCCCTGGGCTCTTTGATCTTCAGAAGCGGGCATTCTTAAAGAAAAACCCGCTAGTCGAACAGAAAGTCTTTTGATGCCGGTCGAAAACTCCCGACGAGAAACATCGATCGACAGACCATAAGTCTTTTATTTTCATACGCAGAGCTTCTGAATTTTGGGTCACGGGACGCGAAATTAACAACATTAGAGATCAGAGAAATTCAATGATATATATATATATACTGTCGTTTTCTTAACCCCATTGTCAGTTGTCAGTCAGAATTTGGAAGTATTCTAGCGCGCAGCCGTAAACTATTTCCTTGTTTGGATTTGTTATTAGTTTTTCGTGGAGATTTCATTTCTGAATTTTCTGGTAAAAGGATAATAGTGCTAATGTTTTAAGAAGTGATAGCTTTTAACATTTATTCTTCATTTAGATGTTTTTCGCTAGTAAAATGAGTGAAATAAAGTAACGCGTAGCGATTTTATACCAGATATTTTATTAAAATGTTAAATTACGCCACCCACATACCATAGACCGTAATTATGTTAACAATATAGGCAGACGCGACACTTAATCTACAGGAGAGAGATAAACCTGACGGTTTAGCTGACTGGACGTATAGGCAATAAAGCGACTGATAGTGAAGGATAGAATACATTGTTATATTTCATGGTACATAGTTGTCATTATAGTGTCTATTAGTTTTAATACCATACGACGAACTAACAGACGCCGAAAATTTAATAGCTATTTAATGACAGGCGATCATTGTTTAGGTAGCGCGTATGGAGAGATTAAATAATAATTAACATTGGACGCCGGCGCGAGCAGGGGCGAGCGAATTAACATAATTCAGTCCGACCGAACTCAGCGCCAGCGGCGTCTACTAACATGTAGGCGTAAGGAAACACCGCGTGCCTTTTAAATTTAATCAGGACTGACGGAGGGAAGAAGAGATCGTCTTGTCCCCGTCTGTGTGTAGATATAGGATTAGCATATTTTTTAACATAAATGTTTTCTTGTATTCTTCACAGACCTGATCACAAGGGCGTCCAGCGGTCTTTTTTCCCGAGTTGTTATTTTTCTCCTTTTCGTGGCTTGTGCGTCACCAATTTCAATTGTGAAGGGGCACTCGCCAGAGAGTATTAGAGGACAATACATTTTTTAACACTGGGCTTACCAAACCCAGATTTATATTTTTACCAGCTACAAGTGGTGAACCTTATTTTATCCCGACTCCTGACAGTCGTAATTCAAGGGGAGTATACCTCTCTAAATACCTACGCTGTGCGGAATAGGCGCTTTTAACACAGAGCTGGCCGATAGAAGAACCATCATCATCATATGAACATTATTTTTTAGCAACCAGATGTTTCCCAATACTGGAAGTATTTTTCCGTTAAAGAGTGAACCTCAAGAACTCTCACAGTTTTAACTATTTGTAGTAACTCATATCCAGGAGAAGAACCATATTAGGCCTTCACCTCACTAGCTAATTTCTGGGGATGGACTGGAGCCAATTTGGATCTGCGACAACTGGAGTGACAGAATATTAAGTGAAAATAGATAATATATTCATGGACTAATTCTATTACCAAGGGATATTACAGACCTACCATACCAGGCAATTAGGTAAGAGTGTGAGAGTGGCCACTGCATGAAAGAGTGTGAGAGTAATTTTTCTTGTTTGCGGGACAACTATCCATATATCTGATTTGTCTAAAAGTTGGTTTATTTTACTGGGTCTCATAGAGTACCAATACTTTTCATTCTGTAACAGAGTGCTAACCTTCAACTTTTTAGGTTAATAATTTTAGGATTCTTTTCTCCTTTGGGGGAAAGTGCACTTTTTCTGCTTTATTTCATATGCATGTAAATGACTCTTTGATCTTTTCCTTTAGATATTTTGATGTTGTTGAGTTTTTTTAATGATAATAAACTACAAAGAAGCTTACTTTTGTGTGTTGGTCACACTCATACCCATTTATCCAGTTTTTTTCACGTTTGTGTGTCTTGCTGTCACATAGCTGTGTGTGTGTGTGTGTAGAAAAACTTATCTATTCTTGATAGGGAGAAAAAGCTGTCTTGCAACAAAGTACAGTCGTACGGATAGGCTAGAGGAAACAACCTAATCACTCCAGAGACATATCTTTTCCTCAATCTACCACCTGTGAAAAATCTATTTTCTATACCTTCTCGCGCATCTGTCGACATCCACTCTACTCAGACAGGCCAATTAGAACAATTAACCTTCCGTGCGACAAGAGGCAGCTATACGATAACGTCAGAGCTCTAATACGTGCAAAGATTGTGGAAAATAAATGAGTAAATAAAGATTGTATAGTCATCAAGAGTAACAGGTCCATATCTATGCAACAATGACGACCCAATGAAACATTTGATATATCCACAGATTCGACAAGGCTGTGTGCTATCACCATTATTTTTTTTCTGTTTGGAAAAAAAAAAAAAACCACACACACACACCCACACAAATAGTAATACGTCTTACAAGGAGAAGGACAAGAAAAACCTACGTTGCGGCCACAAGGCCTTCGTCAGGGACAGACAAACAAGAGACAGGAGGGAAAGAAAATGAGAATTAAGTAGAGAACATGAAACTATAAAAATAAGAGAAAAAACTCCCTTAATATTAAGTCCAGTCACATGTGAAGCAAAGCAAGATGGCTGCCACTAAACCGGAAAGAGGAAGTTGATAGTACATAAAAATAAGAAATAATGAAAACAAGGACTGGAAAAGAGTGAGAAAAAAGTAATCAATAAATAATAAATAAAGTTAAAAAAAATAAAATAAAATATAAATAAATAAATAATAATAATAAATAAATTTTAAACAAATAAATAAATAAATATAAAAACTAAATAAAGAAATAAATAAAATAAAAAATAATAAAGGAAAAAAATAATAATAATAGTAATAATTAAAAAAATAAATAAATAAATTTTTTTTTTTTTTTTTTTTTTTCCTTAACAAGGGGCACTTAGGCTTTCAGCCCTTCGGCCCAATGACATGTCATTGCGAGGCTGGGGAACCTGAGGACTTTCCTTCCAACCCGGTCATTAGCTTCGCTCCTTCCCATCCACAGAGGGTTTATCACAGGAGCCGTTCAGGCTATTCAGTCAAATTTCCGGCCGTAAACATTTCTTCAAACGCCGACGCCCGGGTTTGAACCATGAACACCTGGTCGCCAGTACAACGCCGAAGCCATTACACCAGCGCGGCTCCAAATAAATAAATAAATAAATAAAATTATTAAATTAAAAAAATGGTAATTAAAAAAAAAAAGGGTGATCGCATCAAAGTAGAAAGTCATAATACAACAGGGACTCCATAGAGAAAGGCGTCTCAGACAAAAGAATGTTGGGTATTCAAACCGTGTGGTTTGAGGCAACCCATAAGATGGATGAGGCGTTGTTCCTGGCGAAACCGACTGTTGGCGTCCGAGGAACAGTATCTGATGGCTGTCACCTGGATGTCAGTGGCACCGTGGTGGTCAGGGCCATTGAAGTGGATGGCCACAGGTGTGGAATTAAACTGAGAGATGTCATAGAGGTGTCTGCAGAATCGGTCGCCCAGTCATGTGCCCGTTTGGCCGATGTACGTAATGGTGCAACGTTTGCATATAATAGCATAAATGACGTTGCGTGACTCACATGTGAAGCCATGGGTGATGGTAAACTTGGCGTTATGGAACGAGACTGAACGTGTTTCGATTACATACTGACATGTCTTACATCGTGTACGGTTACATGGCTTGGTTCCAAAGTGGCCATCGTTGACGGTTTTCAGGCGGCTGTGGACTAGGAGGTCCCTCAAATTTTTGTCCCGTCTATATGCCAGCAAGGGTGGCTCACTAAATGCTTCCCGCGCCACTGGGTCAGCTTGGAGGAGAGGTAGGTGGCGAAACAGGATCCTTTTGACAGCAGTGCTGTGAGGGTGATAGGTCATTATTAACTTGACTCTATCAGAGGAGGTTTTTTTGGCGGGGTTTGAGGGCCTCTAGACGTGAGATAGGGAGAACACGTTCTAAGGCAGAGGTAAGAACATCCTCTGGATACTGTCTGTTACGGAAGAAGTCCAACATTTCTTGTGCTCGGCATAGAATGTTGTCATCATCTTGACATAACCGACGGAGGCGGAGAAGTTGTGCAAATCAGGAAAGTTGTTTATATGGACAAAATAACACCAGAAGCAAACCCAGAAGATCAAGACAACACAGAAAGTGAAGAGTGCAACCCACAGAATGAGTTACTGTTTTTGCAGATGTCCAAAGTCTATTGTCTTGTCCGATGAAAGTCTTTAGACCATAAAGAAATATCTCAGAACAAATCTTTAGTATTAGATTACTGATCGAAAAACATCTCCAGCATCAACACGATTTATACCATAACTTCAGCGATTTCACAAAAGCCTTCGATCGAGTCTGGCATGGAGACTTATGGCAAATAATGAAAAAATTAAATTTTGATACCAACATCATAGATATCATTGACGCCCCATACAAGGACGCAAGCAGTGCTGTTTTTGCAAGCACTGACATTAGGGAATTTTTCAAAACAACTGTAGGAGTTCGGCAAGGATGTATCATATCCCCAGTGCTTTTTAATAATATCTAGAACATATTATTCAGGAGACTCTCTACTACTATGAAACAACCATATCGATTGGAAGGCGACCTTTTTGCAATCTACGTTTTGCTGATGATATCGATCTTATAGCTGGAACAGAATCAGAACTTCAAGACCTTACCTCTAGACTGGAGAAAGTAACAAGAACGTATGGGATGGAAATTAATACAGAAAAAAGCAAGATATTGTTGAATAGCCATAAGAAACATGTTCCGACCACCATTACGTTAAAGGGCAAAAGTTAGAAGAAGTGAACACATTTAAATATCTGGGGTCAACTATATGTAGTGATGGAAGATCAAGTAAAGAAATCAAGACAAGACTTGAGATGGCCTTAGCTGCCATGACAAGGCTGAATGTGATCTGGAAAAGTAACATCAGTTTTCCTGTGAAGATTAAATTATACAAATCACTTGTATTATCTATTCTCTTGTATAGGTGTGAGGACTGGACACTCACTGTAGATACATAGCGAAGGATTCAGGCTTTCGAGTATAAATGTTATAGAAGAATTTTGCGCATTTGCTATAAAGAGCACGAAACAAATGTCTTTGTTAGAGAGAAAATAAACACGTATGCAGTCCACCAAGAACCACTTTTGTACGTAGGGAAACGTCGAAAGCTTGCCTGTTTTGGGCATGTAACTCGTCATGACTCTCTTTCGAAAACGATCCTCCAGGGAACAGTAGAAGGTAAACGAGAGTGTAAGGCAAAGAAAATCCTGTGCTGACAACATCAAAGAATGGACAGGGCACGGTTTTTCCACACTTGTACGCATTGCTGAGGATAGAGTGGAGGACCCTGTCTGCTGATGCTTCCACCAGGGCACCCCTACCACCCATGACGGGTTACGGGTTGAGATGAGATGATGACAGTCTATTGTATGAAGAAGAAAAAAACCAATAGCAAAAACATACAGATGCACTTAATTCAACATGTGGAAGTGCTGTGAAGTGTTCTGTTTTCACAACACGTCCTTCTGTGTAACTCTGATGAAACCGCGTGACATACTTTATGATAACTGCTTGATACATGGACCAATCATAAAATACCGTTATGCCGTGTTTACTACAGCCTTGGATAATCAAAATGGCCAGTCTATTATGTGCAGAGGGATAAATCTTTGGTTAAATGCATCGAGGCCTCAGGTTAGTCCATAATTTTGCTGTTTAGAGTACGCTTAGAATAAAATGCACTTAGGACAGTAAAAGATTAGTTGTAGAATTCTGGGCGTGTTTTATTTAGATGCAAATCGCTCCTAGACAGATTTTACAAATATTTTGGATACAAATAATAGCGAGCAGGGAAACCCCTCGGACGCCCGACCTCGCAATATAAATAACGTGTGTTCTAACGAAATCAGGCCAGTCATATTTTGAAAATACAGCGAGCGCAAGAAGTGTTAGTGCATAGTGCCTTGCCTTCTGTATCTGAGAGCAGACCAGTATAACCATTAACAGCTCGACTGTATGTGCCTGAGGGTAAGAAAGAATGTATAAATATATAAATATATATATTTAGTTTAAATAATTAATTCATTTGTGCGTTAGGAAGTATGAAGTATGTGTTAGAAAACTACGGTGTATTACTGGCGGACTTACAGGCATGTGTATAATTCTGGAGGCAAAAGCCAGCCTTGTAAAATGTTTAAAATAATGGAGAATAATGGCAAAAGTGTGTCTGTAGGTTTAGAAAAGCATTTACAGAATTATTTCTTTATGGAATGGGACACTCAACAGGAATGTAAGGAAGGATGAAAGCGATTGTTTTACTGGATTGTTTAAGTTATTACTTAGTATTTTATACTAGACCAAATCATTGTATGGAGGCGGATCATGGACAAATGGCTCTAACTAAGGATTTAGAGGGAAAGTGTAGTCACGGTGAACTGGAAGTGGGTATTACTGGTATAAATTGTCCTGTGCATCTGCTAGCACACTGTCTGATACTGTCTATCATCCCCAACTTTTGTGGTCATGGGATAGTGATGGACCATATGTGGGTTACATTTATTTTGTTTCAGGTTCTATCCTGTAAACCAAACTGCTCATAAGAGTCAGCCACTAATGAAGGCACTACTGGTGCAAGCGCCTTTGAAGTTCAGAAGGCCAGTTACCAAAGTGTCTACTGCCTGGAGGTATCTCAAATAACATTCCTGTCAGGAGAAAAGTGGAACCAGATTCATTCCAAAAGATGAGTCAGAAACCAAGACAACTGTAGAGTGTCCAAATCCCACCACAATGATAGACAAAATTAATTATGATGACAAATGTGGGCATAGATTTATCCAGTGATTGCTTCACATTCAAGTGACAGAAATAAACTTGTTAGTATTATATAAATGTTCTTCCAGCGGAGATAATTAACTAAAGTGATAACCTTCAACAAGGTTAATGTCTTTTGAGACTTCATTGATTATTTTCCAATGCTTTATTGATTTAATGTTGTAATTAAATTTGATTTCATTTCAAGCTTTTCAAACGGAAAAGAGAAACTGTATAAATAAATTGTAAATATTTACCAGCAGACTTACTTAATTATTTAAGTTGAGCTCAAGTTCTTGTTGGTAAATAATTTAGTTAATCCCCCTAGCAGAGTCAATAATAATAATATAATCATAGGAGGATCTTCAGAGGAAGCCTTGGGAATCCAGGAACATATAATATCATCATACCTGGAAACTTATACAGCTTGATCCTACATTTGATGTCGATACACCCTTATTCTTTTCAGAACAGGGGGTATTTGTTATAAGACCAGTCTCTTATCTGGCACTATCCTGGTATCACCTGATACAACTTTTGTCCAGGATATCTTATAATTTCAATAATAATCAACCCTCTCGTGACAGGAAGATACAACACAAAGATCAACACACCAAAGACAGAAACTATGAAGATTAGCAGATCGCCAGGCCCACTTAACTTACATATCAACAACCGGTCTTAAGCAGGCTCCAGAGTTCAAATACCTGGGAAGACTTGACAAGGAGATTAAAACAAGATGTCAAAAAGCCAATGCAGTGACTTACCAACTGTCACCACTGCTCAAATATCAGAATACAGTATGGAAACTAAACGACAGCTGATACATAGTATATTCGTATCAGCTCTTTGCTGTTAGTGTCAAATATGGTCCCTGACCCAAGCACAGGAGAGAAAATCACATCATTTGAGATGAGATGTTTAAGAAAAACCATTAATGTTATCAGGAGAGGCGGAATGAGAAATTATAACATCATAAAAATTGTAGGAACTATATCCTATATAAAGTACATAAGGAGACAGAAAATTATGTGGTTTTGCCATCTTATGAGAATAGTCCCTGATAAATTACTACTACGCGCCGACTACAGCAGAAGATCTGGTTTCAGAGCATTGGGAAGACCAAGAGACAAATGGATAGACAACATCACAGACATACTACAACAACACCGGCTATCAGCAGCCAACGCGCCACACTTGGCTCAAGAAAGAACCACTGTCCATACTACGCTTCATGGCAATGACGGAAGAGAGAAGTAGGTCATCCCTACTAAGCTTCATGGATATGACGGAAGAGAGAAGTAGGTCATCCCTACTACGCTTCATGGCAATGACGGAAGAGAGAAGTAGGTCATCCCTACTACGCTTCATGGCAATGACGGAAGAGAGAAGTAGGTCATCCCTACTACGCTTCATGGCAATGACGGAAGAGAGAAGTAGGTCAAGTATTGAACTCGGAAATTGTTTTCTTCAAATTTTTTATTGGAAAAAAAAGTGCACACATGACTGTTGACAGAACAGCTTGGCCTATACTCGAAGCAACAATGCATCTGTATTATTTAAATGTTGAAATGGAATTATGTAATTAGATTACTAATTGTAAAGATTTCAAGATTATATATGAAATAAAAAAAAATTAAAAAGCAATCAATACTTCTGAAGTGGCAAGTCTTTAGTGGTAATACTAGTACATTACAAGCAGGTACATTATTGACAACAAATTATTATGTTTTTTTTAGTTATTACATTTTGAAGGCCACACCAAGAAACATTTGGTTGCTCCAACAGAAATTCATATGTACCTTTATTTTATTATTATTATTTTTTAACATTTCCCTCGTTTGGCGAGGCGCCCCACGTTCAACCTAGACACAGGGTCCGTCGATTATATTCGGGCGATGATTGATAGCAGGTACACGAAAATTCAAATTTGGGCTGTTGGTAAAAGCAAGGGTACAATCGGCGACGTGTAAGGTTTAGAAGGAAGTGAGTGGCGAGCTCAAACCATGTAGCTTCAATACGAGTGAAGCTAGTGCTATGAGAAGTTAGGGCTGAATAAAGAGCAAATAGGGAATGCTGCTGATGGTGGTGATGATGATGATGAATTCTTCAGAAGATGGTGACTTCGAAAAAGAATTTGATTAACGGGAAAGACGTTAGCGGGGTTCTGCGGTTTGTATTGTAAGCTTTATTCGAGAGACAGCTGCCCACATTATATTCAGGCTGTTTGCAGTCACTTCGAGCATGTCAACAACTCAAGCTAGTGTAGAGCGACTGTTTTCCGATTTAAAGTTAATTTTAAATGATCTGCCGTACGCTGTGAAATAAAATGTAGTTGCAGCAGTATATAAAAATTAAAAGAATCATAAGACTATCTGAATTATTCTAGTTTAAATGATATTTAAATTGTTTGAGACTTCTTGAATAAATAATGTTTCTTTTCCAAAGTTACAATGTGCATGTATTAACTTAAAAACAACAAAAATTAAGTCAGAGCTCGAAGCGGAGTCGGAGTGGGGCTGGAGCAGACACTGTTGATGCCGTAGCGGAACTAGAGCAGCGCAATTTACACATTTGACTGCTCCAAATCCCTAATTTTATTAATCCAGCTTTTACAAATATATTTCCTTTCATGTGCCGCCTCCCAACACGAGACAGGGTCTAACCCTTGCCCTGCCCCGTATACTGTATAATAGGGGAACAACAGAGGTGATTGCGTCATTAATAGACTGGGCTGCCCATTGTAAACTTCCGGTGTTGTGTCTTGCGGTTCGCACTAATGACCGGTCATCGAGGCATCATTTTTTGGGGATGCCTAGATGGCCGGGAGGATAGTGTGATTCGCTTGCATAGCTAGGCGGTGTTGTAACGGAAGGTCTGGGGTTCGACTCCTGGGTAAGCCACTCACGTCTGTTGTTTTTCTGTTGTCTGGTGTTCTGCTTCTTTGTTTCTTGGGAGTGCCTGAGAACATACCTTTGTGTTTTGTCTAATATTTATTTACTTATACTTTCAACTTGCTAAACTTCTGTGTCTTTCATCTCGTTGGACTGTTGTCGGGATGTTGTTAATTTGCTTTTTTTTTTTTTTAAATCTAATTTTAATAAACAGTACAGTTTATTCGGAGACGTGGTGGCGCAGTGGTTAGTGCACTGGCTTCCTAGCTCGGTGGTCCGCGGTTCGATCCCCAGTTGAGGTGGGATTTTTTTTTACCGCAAACGGCTCTGGGGTCGACCTAGCCTCATGAATTGGGTACCAGAGCAACTCTGGGAAGGTTACGGCGGCCGGCGTGATGCTGACCACATCACCCCTTGTGTGCCGATGGTTAAGAAAATATGGGCCTAACACCATAGTCCCAATATGTCTCAATAGGCGTGTAACCGGGATCCTTTACCTTACAGTTTATTCAGTCCGCATTTTGTTTTTTAAGATGTGTATAACATGATATACAGGGCCGTAGATACGGGGGGGGGGGGGGGGGGGGAGGGAATCATACTGTACCGGTACCAAAATAGTGCATTAAATTTTTTAAAAATTAACCCCCCCCCTTTATTAAGTCCTATCTACGGACCTGATGATATATATATATATATATATATATATATATATATATATATATATATATATATATATATATATATATATATATATATATATATATATAATAAAAGTTATCCACGAGGTAGTTGTATACTATGGCGGATAAAAGTAAACTATTAGGAATAAGGTTATAAAATCTTATATACGAAGGGCGTTCAGAAAGTAATGCACCACATCGCTTTTCTCAGGATCTGTTTATTCAAAAAGCATGAAATTTATACACAATATACATGGATATGTCATGTAAACGTCGGTATTATTCAACGTAATCCCCATCAACTTGTACGGCTTTATGCCAGCGCGAAACAAGTGCATGTATTCCTAGCCCGTACCAGATTTTGTCTTGATAATGCAGCCATTTTTTCGCTGCATGAATCACTCCTTCATCATCTTCAAACCTTGTCCCACGGAGTGCATCTTTAAGTGGACCAAATAGATGAAAATCAGAGGGTGCCTAATCGGGACTATAGGGTGGATGGGGTAATACAGTTCAACCCAATTTGGTGATTGCTTCCCGAGTGGCCAGACTTGTGTGAGGTCGCGCATTGTCGTGAAGGAGAAGCAGGTCTGTTGGATTCTTGTGCGGCCGAACTCTGCGAAAACGTTGATTGAGTTTTTTCAATGTCTTAATGTAAGCTTGCGAATTGATTGTCTCTCCTCTTGGCCTAACGTCCACAAGAATCACACCTTCAATGTCCCAAAAGACAATGATCATGACCTTTCCAGTTGAAGGAATTATCTTGAATTTCTTTCTTCGTGGTGATTGCGGATGATGCCACTCCATTGACTGTCTTTTTGTCTCAGGTTCAAAATGATGTGCCCAGGTTTCGTCACCTGTAACGATCTTAGCCAAAAAGTTCTCTCCATCAGCATTGAAACGCTCCAACAATTCAGAAGAAATTGTTTTCCTTTGCAATCGGTGGTCATTTGTGAGACTTCGAGGAACCCATCTTGCGCAAACCTTAGAAAATCCGAGAGTTTTTATAACTGCATTTGCACTACCAATGCTGACTGACAGATATAAAGCCAATTGTTGAGTAGTGATTCGCCTATCAGTAAGAATAATGCCCTCAGGCATTTCAACATTTCTGCGTTGGTGGCTGTGGCAGGACGTCCACAGCGTGGCCGATCAAGTAGCTCCGTATCTCCACTTTCTGATTCCTTGATTCTCTGAACCTAGCAACTGACTGTACTCCTGTCGACTGCAAAACTTCCATACACATCACATAGACGCTTGTGAATGTTCACAACAGTTTCCTTCTCTGCAACGAGAAATTCTATCACAATTCGCTGCTTATAACGCAAGTTGCTAACACGCTCCATTTCAACGGTTTAGGGCAGCCGTATTATTTGGCCGATTGCGGTGCAATTTGGTGCACACAATTGGCACATGCCATATTTAAAGTGTGCCACATTTCATGCTTCTATCTTCATTATTAGTTGAGAAAAACGATGTGGTGCATTACTTTCTGAACGCCCCTCGTATATACATGTATATATATATCATCTCTTCTCAACCCGTAACCCGTCATGGGTCGTAGGGGTGCCATGGTGGAAGCATCAGCAGACAGGGTCCTCCACTGCTCTCTGTCCTCAGCAATGCGTACAAGTGTGGAAAAACCGTGTCCTGCCTATTCTTTGATGTTATCAGCCCAGGATTTTCTTTGCCTTCCTCTTCTCCGTTTACCTTTGACTGTTCCCTGGAGGATCGTTTTCGAAAGGGAGTCATGACGAGTTGCATGCCCAAACCAGGAAAGCTTTCTACGTTTGACTACTGACAAAAGTGGTTTTTGGTGGCCTGCATAGGTGTTTATCTTCTCTCTAACATAGACATTTGTTTTGTGCTCTTTATAGCAAATGCGCAAAATTCTTCTATAACATTTATGCTCGAAAGCCTGAATCCTTCGCTCCGTATCTGCAGTGAGTGTCCAGCTCTCACACCCATATAAGAGAATAGATAATACAAGTGATTTGTATAATTTGATCTTCACAGGAAAACTGATGATGCTTTTCCAGACCACATTCAGTCTTGTCATGGCAGCTGAGGCCATCTCAGGTCTTGTCTTGATTTCTTTACTTGATCTCCCATCACTACATATAGTGGACCCGAGATATTTAAAGGTGTTAACTTCTTCTAACGTTTGCCCATTTAACGTAATGTTGGTCGGAACATGTTTCTTATGGCTATTCACCAATATCTTGCTTTTTTCTATATTAATTTTGATCCCATATGTTCTTGTTACTTTCTCCAGTCTAGAGGTAAGGTCTTGAAGTTCTGATTCTGATCCAGCTATCAGATCGTTATCATCAGCAAAACGTAGGTTGCAAAGAGGTCGGCCTCCAATCGATATGGTTGTTTTATAATCATAAAGAGCCTCCTGCATAATATGTTCTAGATATATATTAAAGAGCACTGGGTACAGGATACATCCCTGGCGAACTCCTACAGTTGTTTTGAAAAATTCTCCAATGTCATTGCTTGCAAAAACAGCACTGCTTGCGTCCTTGTATAGTGCTTCAATGATATCTATGATGTTGGTATCAAAATTGAATTTTCTCATTATTTGCCATAAGCCTGTGGTGAAGTGGGATGTTATAAATATTTATAGGGGACTTAGTGTACTGACTGAGATCAGCTGTGAAGGTATCTATATCTAATAAGAGTAGTGTATTATAGATAACCTTACTTGCTGCCACATATATATATATCTCAGTCAGAATTATTCTGGAATAGTGTGATGACTACGTTGTATGTCTAGGGTATGTGTATGATGAAGTGTAAGTCATAACAACAACAGACAGATAAACAATTTAATTTATTCCACCACACTTGACAACACTGTGACACTCACATACATAAAACACTCTACAAGGATATCTTAAAGGAGTCACTGATAACTTTTCAAATAACAATATGTATTCATTGCTGTCATGAATGAATAGGTGTCCTGATTCAAATACAAAGGGAATCAGGAATCACAATCAATTTTAATTACAAGTTATATGTACAGAATTTATCAATATGAATATTGTAGTGACATATATTATTAAAAGTATCCTATGTGTGTCAGTTGTGTAGTAGTAATATGAGGTAATACTGGTTTTGTTTTGTTCAAGCTCTGTTGGTATTTGTCATCATGACTTCAATAGTTTGTCTTTATTGGAACTAGTATTGGAGATGTTTTCAGTTCCTGATATTAAAACAATTTACTTCCCCTCTTAAGTTTATGTTACAATGTTATTTTAAGATGGGGGGACATAATTTTGAGCTCAGCTGGCCACATCAGCTTATCTTGCGTGATGGCGGCAGGAAAAGACTCCTCTGCTCGATTTCTCCCCTGTGCTCTGGAGACACCTCACTGATAGCTAAATGGACCAAGGAGTATGCTGTCCGACTCTGGATTCAGCAAGGCTCTGACCAGGTGCTGCTCAATACCATCAAGACCACGGTCCCACAATTCATGGAATAAACACAGATACGTTGACTAGCAATGAATTCTGGCACAAATTCCCATCTGCTTATGTTCCAGGCTTTTATTTTAGCAAAAATATGAGCTGGCTTCAACGCACTGTTGCTTTATCAAGCTTATTTGAACTAGTGGTCTCGAACTAACGCTCCTAAGTGAGTATATCAGCGAGTCTGGCCAATGGAGCCACGTTTCGACAAGTGTTTGAAAAAATTTTAACTTCCTACATCTCCCCTAACAACCAAAGATAGTATTTATAGTCCGACCAATCGTGTTTAGTCTTATATTTGTTGCGCTCCAATCAATTTGGAGTTTACATGGTAGGCTATTTCCGTACGCAAGGTTTTTTCACACACATTATTAAAAAATTTTATGAGCAGAAATGATTTCATGCTGTCAGGCATCCCCACTATTTTATTTTGGTTATAACTTGTTAATTCCTAGACTATTTGCGTAACGTTTTACATATTCTTTGTCCGCAAGCCCTAAGGAACCCAAATATACAAATTTAAAAGAGCTAAGTGGCTGCGTTCAAAATATGCAATTTCTTCTACCTCCTGTTTCGAAGATGTGCTGTCTGGGTACTGTAATGTTTTCAAACGTAAACCCATCTAATGTTATCTTTTCTAATAAGCGTTTTTCAGGATTTAAAAACCTAACTCTGGGAAGGGTAGTGAATTTATCACTGTCCGTCCGAAAAAGTTAGTGCATGTGGCCTTACACGCGTGATAGTAGTAATTGTATATCGCGCGACGCGTGTTCAGTGTTGCACGAGTTCGGCTTTATGCCTCTCCCTTCTCTCTATCCTTTAGTCCATCTGTCTTTAGTTACGCCGTGTATAAAATGGAATGAATGAAATATTTAAATTAGGTCATTGATCAGCTTGGTATCTCAATGTTTTTCCAAGAAATACAGCACACGTTTCATTGAAAAAAGCGGGTAATAATATAGTAGGCTTTTACTATCAACGTGAAAGCGTTACAATTTGCAGACGAAGCATAAAACAAAGGGGATTTCGAGTACATTCCTTGTGACAGCACTGTTATTTTACCATTGCTCTTTTCTTTATTAGAATTTATTTGTTAAGCTTTACATTTACCTTTTAATTTATATATGTGGATTAGAATATTCCACGACATCTCCCCTCTTAAAACAGACATTATATGTCAGTCCTTTATTCTATATACACATAGAGAAATTTATTGTTATTTCTGGGGTTTACGGTGATTCTCATCACACGGATGGCGGCTTAAAAAATCCGCTCCCAAATTTGTTTTTCCAGATATATACTCAATGCTAAAATTATATGGAGCCAAAAGTAAAGACCATCGGAGTAACCTGGAGTTCTCATGCCTAGCCTGTGCTAGAAACGATAAAGGTTTGTGGTCTGTTTGCAACTTAAAGGCCTTCCCATACAGATAAATATTGAATTTCTTTATTGCCCATATTACTGCAAGACATTCTTTTTCGCTAGTTGAGTAATTGATTTCAGCTTTATTCAATTTTCTGCTAGCATATGCCACTGGGCTTAATTCCCCATCCAATGCATCTGATTTCTGTAGTAGAGTTGCACCTAACCCAATATTACTTGCATCCGTCCTTACTATGAATTCTTGACTTAAGTCAGGTAATTTCAAAATGGGTTTACTTGTGAGCTTTTCCTTCAATTCTTGGTAAGTCATTTCACATTGTGGTGTCCATGTAATGCGATCTGGATGTCCTTTACGTGTCAAATCAGTTAACGGTGCACATATGGAATTAAAGTTTTTGATATACTTCTGGTAGAAACCACATAATGAGACAAAGGATCTCACGTCCTTCTTGGTTTGTGGTCTCGGGGCGTTCTGTAGTTTCTCTAAATTCTTTGGGTCAGGGGTCATGTTTCCCTGATAAACTGTGTGTCCCAAAAATTCCAATTCTTTACATCCAACGCAACATTTGGTTGGTCGGGCTGTTAAATTTGCCTCCCTAAGTCGATTAAACAGCATGTTCAGAGAGTCAATGTGTTCCTCAAATGTTTCTGTGGCTATCAGGATATCATCCATGAAATTTGTTATACATGGATTATTCAGAGGGTCCAATAATTTTCTCATCATTCTAGAGAAGACACTAGGCGCATTCTTCAATCCAAATGGCAATCTATTAAACTCATAGTGTCCTTCTGAGGTACTAAAAGCTAGGTATGGTCTAATCTCAGGCTTTACTGGAATCTGATAGTATCCTTTACTCAGATCCACTTTTGAGAAATATTTAGCTTTATTTAGTCTGGCAAACAGCTGATTTGTATCCGGCAATGGATCCACCTGTCCTTCTGTAATAGCATTCAGTCTCCTGTAATCTATACAGAGTCTATGTTCTCCAGAGGGCTTCCTTAAGAGTACAACACCGGAACTATATGAGGATTCACTGTGTGAAATAATTCCCTCCTTCAATAGATAGTCTATCTCTTCCTTCAAAGCTTTCTCCTTAGCAAACGGAATCGAATATGGTTTCATACAGACAGGTGTGGGGTCTATCAGTTTCATATCATATTCCAATAGGTTTGTATGCCCTGGTCGGTCTGTTAACACCTCTGCATGGTTATTTAGAACCTGTTGCACTCTCTCTTTCTGAGTTTTCGTTAAATGTGTACTGATTTTCACCTGTGCTGCTGTCTCACAGGGGTGTAATGGATACTCAAATGATGAAAGTGGTTCCTTTTTCATCTCCATGGCGATGGACAAGGTCAACAAGTGTGTCTCCTCCTGATGTTCTCTTTCCAAATATTTCTTCAGGAGATTCACATGATAGATTTTTTCTTTCCCCTTCTTATCTATCTTATAATTTGTTCTAGATACCTTCTCTAAAACTGTATATGGACCCTGCCATCCAATTTGTAACTTATTCTGACTCCCGGGCAAAAGAAGCAGTACTTTCTCTCCCACAGCCAAATTTCTGTCTTTCGCCTTCCTGTTATAATAAGCAGCATGTTTCTTCCTGGCTTGTTTCAAATTTTCATTGGCAAGTTTCCAGCCAGTTTTTAAACGAGTGGTCAGCTCATTCACATATTGGTATGAAGATGTAATGTTTTCCTCTGCCTTTTCATCAGTCCACGTTCTTAACAAAGCTACATGTGGACCTTTAATTGTGTGGACCTATTTGTCCATGCACCGGTATGGTCTCTTCCACTCGAAGCTCCATAGTGATGATTTTTCTTCCCAGAATTATCATTCACAAAACGACCGCTACCAATTTTTCTCTTGGGGCTGTCTCCCCACTTAAAATTCTTGATGAGAGATTTCCTCTCTACATCTTCTTCCTCCAGTTTGTTTAAGTCCGATTGAGGGATTTTCGGCTTATCCTGGGGTAAGACATCTCTTTGCACTCTCCACATAGTGGCCATTGTAAAACAGTTAAGTGAAGCTTGTCCGTGAAAAGGGGCTTCCCATTCCATTTGGTCCACTTTATCAAATCTATTTCTCTTTGTATTTTCAGGCCTACTTTTGCCCCTTGGCGTGTCCAGGTCCTGATCAATGTTCCCACTTGTGGGTGTTCCCTCATGTGCTATGCTACACCTTTCTACAAAATTCTCAATGTCCCATCTTGCTTTGGGCCAATAATAATTGTGAGCCACCTTTTGAATGATGGTACCTATCTTCTCATGGTCCCCATCTGGTTTCACATGTAGGCTCCTTATTAAGTCTGCCCTATATCTTTTAGGAAGTACCAGTTGTCCCTGACCTTTGGATCTAGCTCCAGTCTTCCTATACATCAACTTGTTTTTCATGTAAAAATCTCCCTTGCCTGGAGTTGTATGACAAGTTGACAATTTTCTGAAACAAGGCTTGAGTGTTTTATCCCCAGCCTGTGCCTTCCTCATCTCTTCTGGAGTGGTATCTAACATAATATCCTCCTCCTGTCTTGAGGTCGACCTGACCTGAAGGGTGGCCATATACACAGGTTTCCTTCTGCAACGGTCAGTGTCATGATTGTCCATCTGACAATTTTTACACCACCTTTTTCCTTGGTTGAAAGATTTTCTTTCATCATATTTCCTTTCATCGAATTGTGGGAATTTATTTTTATTTTCATACCGTGGCCTATCAAACTGGTGCTTACTTTTGTTTTGATCTCTAGGATCAAATTGATTAAAGTTCTGTGGTGCCCTAAAGTTATCCACTTGTTTCTTTTTATTACCTGTTACCTCTGCTTGAGCTGCTTGATACCTTTCAGCAACATTTAGCAACTCACCCAGCCTCTCTGCACCTTGTTCCATGAGAAACTTTCTCAGGTCTGGAGCCATGGACTCTCTTAGCTGCTCTATAAGGACCATTTCCTTAAGATCTTGGGTTTTCCCCAGAGAAGTCCATTTCTCCAAGTATGTCTCTATTCGTGCAGAAAACTGGTGATAGGTTTCACCTGACAGTAGTTTAGCATTCCTAAATTTTTTCCTATAAAATTCTGCATTCTTTTCATACCTTAACAAAAGAGCCTGCTTTAGCATGTCATAATTTTCCTGATCACCTCTGCTCATTTTTGCAAAAACTTCATAAGCTGCCCCACGAAGTCCTTGAGATAACTTTAAGCTCCACCTTTCTCTCTCTAACCCATACGTGGTAGCTAATAGTTCATACCTATTTAGGTAGCTCTCTATATCATCGTCTTTCTCAACAAAATGATCTAAATGAAAATTCATAGCTGAGGTTGAGGCTCCTTGGCTAGCAGTGGCATCAGAGGCAAAGGGACTGGCACCATTTTCAGGAGCATGGCCTTGAAACTCAAACTCCCTTAGTCGTAACTCATGTTCCCTTTGTAATCTCTTCTCCTCCTTTTCTGCTTCCCTCTCTGCAGTCAATCTTCTTTCTTCTGCTTCCCTTTCTGCAGCTAATTTCTTCTCTTCCCTTTCTGCAGCTAATTTCTTCTCTTCCCTTTCTGCAGCTAATTTCTTCTCTTCCCTTTCTGCAGTCATTTTCTTCTCTTCCCTTTCTGCAGCTAATTTCTTCTCTTCCCTTTCTGCAGTCAATCTTCTTTCTTCTGCTTCCAATTTCTTAGCCTCAGCCTCAATCTGCAACCTCTTAGTCTCAGCCTCAGCCTCAAATTGTAACTTCTTAATTTCCCTTTCAGCCTCTAACTTTCTTTCGGCTTCAAACCTTCTTTCTTCGCGTTCAATAAATTTGTCACATTCCGTAGTGACATAGGCAACCATAACTTGCCCATCTAATCCTAACTCTTTTGCAGTCTGAACAGCAGCAGATCGAAACTTGGCCAGGTCCGCCATTGTCTATCAGGTAAATTTACACAATGTCTAACCAACAATTCAATCTCTAAATATATATCTAATGGACAACACAGGCACCGTGAGCTCAACCTTATTTAATTCCACCCAAGGATACCTTTTAATTCTTATATTCCCTGAAGTGAATTACCCCCACTATTTTTAATAGGGAAAGATTCAAAATCCCGGACGAGCCCCCAATATATGTGGTGAAGTGGGATGTTATAAATATTTATAGGGGACTTAGTGTACTGACTGAGATCAGCTGTGAAGGTATCTATATCTAATAAGAGTAGTGTATTATAGATAACCTTACTTGCTGCCACATATATATATACCTCAGTCAGAATTATTCTGGAATAGTGTGATGACTACGTTGTATGTCTAGGGTATGTGTATGATGAAGTGTAAGTCATAACAACAACAGACAGATAAACAATTTAATTTATTCCACCACACTTGACAACACTGTGACACTCACATACATAAAACACTCTACAAGGATATCTTAAAGGAGTCACTGATAACTTTTCAAATAACAATATGTATTCATTGCTGTCATGAATGAATAGGTGTCCTGATTCAAATACAAAGGGAATCAGGAATCACAATCAATTTTAATTACAAGTTATATGTACAGAATTTATCAATATGAATATTGTAGTGACATATATTATTAAAAGTATCCTATGTGTGTCAGTTGTGTAGTAGTAATATGAGGTAATACTGGTTTTGTTTTGTTCAAGCTCTGTTGGTATTTGTCATCATGACTTCAATAGTTTGTCTTTATTGGAACTAGTATTGGAGATGTTTTCAGTTCCTGATATTAAAACAATTTACTTCCCCTCTTAAGTTTATGTTACAATGTTATTTTAAGATGGGGGGACATAATTTTGAGCTCAGCTGGCCACATCAGCTTATCTTGCGTGATGGCGGCAGGAAAAGACTCCTCTGCTCGATTTCTCCCCTGTGCTCTGGAGACACCTCACTGATAGCTAAATGGACCAAGGAGTATGCTGTCCGACTCTGGATTCAGCAAGGCTCTGACCAGGTGCTGCTCAATACCATCAAGACCACGGTCCCACAATTCATGGAATAAACACAGATACGTTGACTAGCAATGAATTCTGGCACAAATTCCCATCTGCTTATGTTCCAGGCTTTTATTTTAGCAAAAATATGAGCTGGCTTCAACGCACTGTTGCTTTATCAAGCTTATTTGAACTAGTGGTCTCGAACTAACGCTCCTAAGTGAGTATATCAGCGAGTCTGGCCAATGGAGCCACGTTTCGACAAGTGTTTGAAAAAATTTTAACTTCCTACGTCTCCCCTAACAACCAAAGATAGTATTTATAGTCCGACCAATCGTGTTTAGTCTTATATTTGTTGCGCTCCAATCAATTTGGAGTTTACATGGTAGGCTATTTCCGTACGCAAGGTTTTTTCACACACGTTATTAAAAAATTTTATGAGCAGAAATGATTTCATGCTGTCAGGCATCCCCACTATTTTATTTTGGTTATAACTTGTTAATTCCTAGACTATTTGCGTAACGTTTTACATATTCTTTGTCCGCAAGCCCTAAGGAACCCAAATATACAAATTTAAAAGAGCTAAGTGGCTGCGTTCAAAATATGCAATTTCTTCTACCTCCTGTTTCGAAGATGTGCTGTCTGGGTACTGTAATGTTTTCAAACGTAAACCCATCTAATGTTATCTTTTCTAATAAGCGTTTTTCAGGATTTAAAAACCTAACTCTGGGAAGGGTAGTGAATTTATCACTGTCCGTCCGAAAAAGTTAGTGCATGTGGCCTTACACGCGTGATAGTAGTAATTGTATATCGCGCGACGCGTGTTCAGTGTTGCACGAGTTCGGCTTTATGCCTCTCCCTTCTCTCTATCCTTTAGTCCATCTGTCTTTAGTTACGCCGTGTATAAAATGGAATGAATGAAATATTTAAATTAGGTCATTGATCAGCTTGGTATCTCAATGTTTTTCCAAGAAATACAGCACACGTTTCATTGAAAAAAGCGGGTAATAATATAGTAGGCTTTTACTATCAACGTGAAAGCGTTACAATTTGCAGACGAAGCATAAAACAAAGGGGATTTCGAGTACATTCCTTGTGACAGCACTGTTATTTTACCATTGCTCTTTTCTTTATTAGAATTTATTTGTTAAGCTTTACATTTACCTTTTAATTTATATATGTGGATTAGAATATTCCACGACAAAGCCTTCATGCTAGACTCGATCGAAGGCTTTTGTGAAATCGATGAAGTTATGGTATAAATCGTGTTGATGCTGGAGATGTTTTTCGATCAGTAATCTAATATTGAAGATTTGTTCTGAGGTACTTCTTTTTGGTCTAAAGCCAGCCTGTTCCTCGGACAAGATTTCTTCTGATTTCTGTTTTATTCTGTTCAAAAGTATCCTTAACATCACCTTACTTGGATGACTAATAAGGCTAATGGTTCTGTAGTTCTTGCACATTTTTAGATTTCCTTTCTTTGGAAGCGGTATTACTAATGACTGCGTCCACTCTTTTGGCCATTTTTTGGTACTCCATATCTTCTGGCAAATTGTTGTCATGATTTTTACTATATCTGGTCCTCCATATTTCAAGAGCTCTGCTGGGATATTATCCACACCCGGTGACTTCCCTCCTTTCAGCGAACATATAGCCTCTTCCATTTCTTCCCGTAATATTGCTGCATTTCCGAGTTCCCTGTTTTCGCACTTAATGTTGTTTAATATGCCATAGTCCGTGTCGAGTTTACAGTTATATAATTCTTTACAATATTCTGTCCACCTTCTCATTACAGCTGTTTTTTCATTGAGCAGAGCCCCATTGCTATCTTCTATGACAGTTACCCTGGCCTGTTGGGGTTTTGATAGTCTTGTTAATGTGTCAAATGCTGCCTTGCTGTTACCTTTTATTAGCCCCGTATTAATGGACTCACACTGATCAGCTACCCATTTTTTTGGGGGCCTGTTTCATTTTCTTTCTAATATTTTTATTCACCATACTGTATTGCCATGCTGCTTCAGGAACCTCTTTCTTAACCTTTTTCATTTCCCGCCGTGTATCTCATAACTTCAGAATGTCATCTGTAACCCATGGTTATATATATATATATATATATATATATATATATATATATATATATATATATATATATATATATATATATATATATATATATATATATATATATATATATATATATATATAAGTAAATATAAGGCTGTAATAATATTGACTCGTAGAACAGAACAGTTTACACTGTCGAGAAACCAATAGTTTTGTCAAATTAATTCCAACTGTCTAATTCACTCCAAACGTTCAGGCCCTATCACCAAAAATGACTTAACATTTTCTGTTCGATTACATAAAGAAACGTCAATGTTTACACTGTTCAATTTTAAATAACGTCTTATTTATGCAGTAATCGCGCCCCGTTTAAACACATTGACAAAGTAATTGAGCAAGCTTTACAAGGCTTTATTTGCAATGGATTGCCGGGGCTGAATAAATAGAAGACGACAACAAAGCATGAGAAGAATACGATGTGAGAAAGAAATAAGAACGACTAATAAAACATATAAAGAGCTAGAGGGGAAAATCCAAAGCACGGGTCGGTATAAAGTAGGTCCCAATATCCCGGTAGATTGTAGATGAAGAGGTGACGGAGGGAAAGGACAACACATTTTAAACCTGGAGAAAGTTCGGATTAACCGTCTCCCGCCGCCAAGTAAAAGCGCTGTATCCTCATGATTAATGATACTTATTTCTGCTATCCTAGTGAAAATTAATTTCCATCGCGAACTACATAAGACACAACCGCAATCTTTGTTTGAAGTGAAGTTACTCTAGGCCAGTGGTGGCCAAGCTAAGATTGGCCGAGTGCCAGATTATGGTAAGGTATAACACCAGAGGGCCAGACCTATAAAATCCTTAAAAAATAACGTTCTGAGATTTAGTTTTACATATATAATGAACCACGTACAGAAAGCAACGGCAAACTACTGTACTGCACATCTGCCAAGACATGTATACCAGTCTTCGAACTGAAATTGCTGTTTAAAAAAATATGATGAATCTGTTGTTTTAATTTGTTTTGTAATTTGTAATATGACATGTAATTATTTATTTCAAACATCCATTTGTGTGTTATTTCATTGTGAAGAGTGTGGCTTCAATCAACAATAAGAGGTCGGCCAAAACAGGTTGGCGGGCCGATCAAAACTGGTTGGCGGGCCGGATCTGGCCCGCGGGCCGTAGTTTGGCCACCGCTGTCTAGGCAAAATGTCATTTAGTTGGAATTTTCTATCGTTCTGTTGGTGGCATTACAATAAGTAGGTCGTCCGGTAGAGATAAAAGTTACACATGGGCGGCACTTATTCCAAATTCTAAAACAGTGTTTCTTAACATAGAGGTTCCGCACCCGTTTACAGCATCTTAAGAAGCCTCGCACCCCTTTACAGCATCTTAAGAAGCCTCACACCCGTTTATCTTTTAGCTCACAAAACATGCCAGACATACTTAAAAGAAATAACAGTTTATATTGAGAAACTGTTATTTACAGAATGTGACTACAGTTCGGTATCTAATTCATGTCGTCAATGTTCTATTTTGTACAAACATATTTGAGTTCTGTGTATTATATATTGTTTATGATGATTCACGTTCTAAAATATCTGGCATGTCTCGCACCCCCGGAAGGAGAGTCTCACACCCCCTAGTGGATGCATGCACCCCTGGTTAAGAAGCACTGCTCTAAAACATGAAAGCGGACATGATTTTTTTTATCAAGGTAGATCTTCGGAGAGTTCAGCGTTTCTAAAGTAGATACCCACAACTCTTGGTTGCCTACAGCTGGTCTAGAGAAAGCCAGCTTCACGAGATCTGGTTGGACTCTTATAAACTACGACGGCAAAAATTCGAGGGGGGAAAAAAAGAAGATAAATAAAAACGTGGAAGCACAAACAACTTTGTTTAGGAAGTTGTAGCTTCCAGAAATAAACCATACTGTTGTGTATTCATCTTCTCCCTCTCAACCTACCTGGAGTTGTTTACCTGTAGATTCTTTGACATGCGGCGTTTCTTACTATGTACAGTGTCATGTATAGTCAACTTTGAAATGAGTGAACTGTTTGCATTGACTAAACCTGAAATTGTGCAACTGTCAATCGGGACCACTCTGTACTGAGACGGCAATGAAAAAGCATGTTTCAATAGACTAGACCAACACTGTACCTTGCGCTTTTCATATTTCCTATTGGATGTTTTATTTACCATGGATTCATTCATCCATCCATTCATTCATTACTCTTCATATCCATGTGGCTCGTGAGTCTAGCTGATATATACTGTAGCCCTTTTCAGGGCTTAAAATATGTCTACATAGCACAAGAGTTCAGGCGAAGATCTCACATTTTTAACTGGCAAAGGCGCTCTGATATAACCGACGGACTGCTGTTTAGGGTTGGAAGATGCGTGCCTCGTCACAAAAAGGCAAAACACTTCAAAGAAAAAAAAATATTATTAACTAGAAGTTAGGATGAGCATAGCAATTCATATAACGACAAATTTACATAAATACGATATTTTTATAACGAGTGTTCGGGAAGGAAAAAAAAAATACAAAGAAGCAAACCAATTAAAAAAAAAAACACACACACACACTAACGCACACATACTCACACACGCACACACACACATACCCACACACACAGGTAGATCTACTTTTTGGGACACTGAAGCTTGAACTCTTCGAGGGCCCCTTTTAGCTCCCCAAAAAAAGTGTTGGGGGGGGGGGGGATGAGGAAGAAACATATTATAAGAGGGAACTAAACTTGGGGGACCCTGAAGCTCAAGCTTCATTAACGTCATAGTAGATTCGCCTCTGACTGAACGTTTCAGCGGTGAAAAGCATATGAACAAACAAGGAACTGTATAATTTAAACATTTGTTTTTCTTTGCCATGCTGAAAAGCTAACATTCTTAATCTAAGTCAGGGATGTAACTTGTTTATGATATACACCCCCTTGATTGTCCGGTGACAGCTACAGATCCCTTCTTTGAAAAATAAATGTAAAATGTACATAACAATTAAAAATTTTAGGTTACGTCTCACCACCCCAACTCTCCAATCCATTCATGGAGCCCAAGGGGTCCGTTGACCACAGGTTAAGAAACCTTGATCTAAGTAGTCTGTCCAAGTAGACAGAACAAAAATGTAACTAAAAGTAACACAGAAAAAAAGGGGGGGGGGGAAGAGAATAAGAGAGAGAAAGAATGACAGAGAGAGAGAGAGAGAGAGAGAGAGAGAGAAAGAAAGAGAGAAAGAGAGAAAGAGAGAAAGAGAGAGAGAGATAATTAAGCAAATGAAAAGTACAGCACATGAGGAGAGACCAGAAACATATACAGCGTTCAAGGAAAAAGAAAAAAAAAGATGGATCTAGAAGACAACTTGATTGGAGAGAAACATCAAGAACAGAGACACAGAACTATTAATTGTGCCCGCGTGCGCACATCAAAGGTTTTCATTCCAACAACAAAGTATCATGTCCAAGAAGTTGTGTGTGGGTGTGTGAAAAGAAAAAAAAAAGGGGGGGGGGGGGGAGAATAAGATTCGAAGTCAAACAAACAACGTTTAGAGGTTTTCTAAGTAGCAGTGTAATGTCTGTGGTGTTTAAAAGTCTGTGCGTTTGTATATGTGTGTGATAATATGCATGTCTGTCTGTCCGTCCGTCCATCCATCCATTCACCCACATATCTATCTATCTATCTATCTATCTATCTATCTATCTATCTATCTATCTATCTATCTATCTGTCTGTCTGTCTGTCTGTCTGTCTGTCTGTCTGTCTGTCTGTCTGTCTGTCCGTCCGTCCGTCCGTCCGTCCGTCCGTCCGTCCGTCCATCCATCTATCTATCTATCTATCTATCTATCTATCTATCTATCTATCTATCTATCTATCTATCTATCCGCCAGTCCGCGCGTCTGTTTACCTACCTACTTGCCTTCCTAACTACCTGCTTGCCTGCATTCCTACATGCCTACCAACGAACGTATACACCCACGCACCCACCTAATTAACGGTCGACCTCCCTACTTGACCACCCACCCACCCACCTACCTACTTACCAGCCTACATATATGCAGAACGTGTGTGTAAAATGTTACCGTTCATTTAATGCAGTTTTTAGACGTACTTCACCATACCTGATAATCGGGACGTCTGCCAAAAGATGACACCGGAAGCTGTTAACTCATTTGTCACGCGCGTACGTGCATTTGAAGAAAACACAAGTAGGTGGGGAAAACATAAAGAGATAAACAAATACCGTGGCCTTGAACTTTCCAGAAAATAAGTGCTGAGTACTGCGTCAATATTGCATACCTGAGTCCTGACTTTGCTGTTATCTTCATTGCAGTAGTTCCTAGTTCCGTGCTGTACTTTGTAGGTATTACTAAGAAATTGTCTTGTTGGATTGGCCTATACTGCAGGATAGAGAAACAACAGAGGTGATTGCGTCATTGGTAGGCTAGGCTGCCCATGGTGGACTTCCGGTGTCTGTATTGTGGTTCGCACTGATGACCAGCCATTGAAACATCATTTTTTGATGATGCGTAGATGGCAGGGAGGATAGTGTGATTCACTTGCATGGCTAGGCGGGGTTGTCGTACGGAGGGTCCAGTGTTCGAGTACTGGGTGGGCCACTCACGTCTGTTGTTTTTCTGTTGTCTGGTGTTCTACTTCTTTATTTCCTGCGAGTGCCCGATAACATACCTTTATATTTGTTTCATATTAATTTACTGTTTACAGGCCTCGGGTTTCCCTTCCTTATGTGTAATAAATGTTTATATAATACCAAATCTACCCACTGTACTGTTCTCACTGTTCTAGTCTACTATCATTTGCTGGACACAGTATTAAGGTCCTTGTCTTGTTGGATTGGCCTATACTGCAGGATAGAGAAACAACAGAGGTGATTCCGTCATTGGTAGGCTGGGCTGCCCATGGTGGACTTCCGGTGTCTGTATTGTGGTTCGCACTGATGACCTGCCATTGAAACATCATTTTTTGATGATGCGTAGATGGCAGGGAGGATAGTGTGATTCACTTGCATGGCTAGGCGGGGTTGTCGTACGGAGGGTCCAGTGTTCGAGTCCTGGGTGGGCCACTCATGTCTGTTGTTTTTCTGTTGTCTGGTGTTCTACTTCTTTATTTCCTGCGAGTGCCTGATAACATACCTTTATATTTGTTTCATATTAATTTACTGTTTACAGGCCTCGGGTTTCCCTTCCTTATGTGTAATAAATGTTTATAAAGAAGCGGTAACTTGTAAATGAAGTGTGCCTTTGCCAGTTGTACCTGAGAGCAGATCAAGTTTGCCATTAACAGCTCGTCTGTGTGTGCCTGAGGGTAAGATATATATATATATATATATATATATCTACCTATATATATATATATTTATATATATATATATCTATGTATATATAATTATATGATTTGCTATTGGTTCACTACAGTGTGTTGGTAATTGTGTAGACGTGTTTCAGCAACAATAGTGTAATTTCTGAAGGACTTACCCGCCTGTGTACATTCTGTAGCGAGATCAGTGATACAATCGCCAAATACAGTAATATTTAACCCCCACGCCATGTAAATTTACCACCCTGACCGTGTCTGCCCAAAGTCATCACCCACGCCTGCGATTCGCGCTGGATTTGAAAAAAAGTGAACGATATCAAAACCACTAGCTTTTTCGTTGCTCTGTCCAAAGACTTTAAATAACATAACACGTGTTTCGTTCTCCAAAAGAGTGATAGAAAAAAGGAGGAGTGAAGGAGAGAGGGAGGAATGAAACCTTGACTAAAGCGTTTTAAAAAATCTATTAATAGCACACAATGCGACAGTTGACGTTAAGGACTTGCTTATGGTAACACAAAACGAAAGCGAGAGGCTGGCGTTGAAAATCAACTAGTGCCTTAGCAACGGTTGTTAGGGCACAATTTTTTTTCCCTTACAGTTAAGGTTTGAAAAAAAAAAACATTTGACTTTGCTAATGCACGCGATGATACCCCATCTCAAGACCCAACCACCTTGGTCCCTCTCCGACCTGAAAATTAAATCTAAAACTAAAGACGGTTGGCATCTTGCCAAACGCTTGTTTAGTTTCCTAAGAACGAGCGAGAGAGGAAACAAATAAAGGGGGGGGGGGATTGACATGGAGGAAAATCTAAGCTAGCGTATACATTGTGCAAGTGAAACTAAGTAACCAAATTAGGAGGCGTAGCGAAAACGGTGGCAAAAGAAACATAGATGAAGTATCGTATTCTAATTGAATAATAAAGGAAAAGAAAGGACAGTTGACAACTGAAATGATAATACTTGTTTATTGGGAATATCATATAACTCATTATGATATAGTATCTTACAGTAGAGAAAAAGTATGTTGTTTGAATAACTAAAGAGGAAAAATACAAAGATGAAAACTATGATAAAAAGAGAAATAAAAACATAAGGGCTAGATGAAAGACAGTCGTCTGGTTAATAATTGCCTTTCCCCATTAAAATCGCTTAGATATTAACAAAAATATCGTAGAAAATAAAAATGAAAGACAGAAAGACAGACACAGTGATATCCACTCAACTTTGAAAATCGGGGGATGTCACATTTTTTTGAACTTGTATTTTTGAAAAGAGAGTCAAGTCGGCTTACCCTGATCTGATTGGTTTAGGGGAGCATAACTAACGAGGGGATATAACGAACGTTTTGCTAACGCTTAGTTGCCACTTGAAGATAAAATTTAAACAGTAAGGTTATCATCAGACACAAGGAATTCATGACCCATTGCCTTTGCTGTTCTGGCCAGTGGCAATCTCAGCTTGACCCATTGATCGCCGGTTAACCTTATATGTGTAAAATATTTCATTGATTGCGGTAAGATAAACATTATTATTGATATGTATATGTATTATTGATGTGTAGAGGCTAACATAGATAGGCGCCCAACCAAAAATTTGTGGTGTGCGACATTTGCCATTGTGGAAGCTTACGACAGGCATGTCTATGTATAATATGGAGCAACTGAAAGTACATGATGTTTGAAAATTGATCTATAATATTATGACTGTAAGACCAGCAAACCACTGGCCGTCTTCGGCTAGTCACAGTGTTTCACATGACTTTGAAAAATAACTATGATTTCCTATAAAAGGAATGTATGAAACTGATGATATTGAGAATTATCTGAGTATGAAGCAGTCACAGAATAAGATAGTGACGATAGCTATTTGTTTAGCACAGGAAGCTGATCTTAAACTGTTTAATGATGCTTAATTGTTAGTTGTGGAGAGATTTATGTATAAGTACTTAGGAGGCCTTAATCCTCTTATTGCAGGGTTGCATCCTATAACACTCGTGTGCCACAAAGTAATACTGGAGCTGCAACATTGTTTATTTGCCTATATTCTGAAGCAAGAGTGCTGAAGCAGTCTCCAAGTCTCACTGTCGAGACGAATGTACTGTTGTTGAGAAAGTCATCAACTATTTCTCAAGGAAATTCAGTTAAGCCAAACCTTCTACGGGCTTAATGAGTGTCCATTTAACATTAACTCTCCACTATTGCAATAAAACAGTTTTAGGAAGTGATGAGAAAAGTCGTTCCTCATAATCGTGACCAGTCATAGGATCTAGTGCTTCATCAGGGAATTCCATGTTATAAACATTTACAGCTTGACAGTTAAGGACAAGTTGTCCGTTAGACTTAATTAAAACTGTAATATATATATTTCCATTCCATTTTGAGTTTAAACATTCCTGTACCAAAAAAGATTGGAGGTACAGTAAATTAAAATTGTAACATACTATTCTAACTTTAACCACTGACTTGTTTAATCCCTTTTCATTGAGTTAAGTTGTGTTTGTTGTCATACACTCTGTAGTGATTTCTAAATACAATATCTAAATTAATATATAACAGTATAGGGCATAAAGGCAAAGATAAGAAAGTACAAAAGAATTTTCTGCTAGAACGGTTGGTGTCGCCTACGCCTTCAGATTATTATTTGCTAAAGAATAGCCGAACAAAACGGTACCCAATTTTTCAAATTCGTCCTTGACATAAACAACCACTTTTCCTAGTTCTAAGAAAATATTTGCCTAAAATGCATTGTGGAACGAGGAGGGGCAAGGATAGATGAAATGCTAATTCGTTTCGCATTGATTTTAAACTAAAAGCCAACTGTAGCACAGTGGCAAGCCTTGCCTTAGGGGTTTCCCCAAATACAATGAAAAAGTTAGAAAATGTATACACTACGGTCATGGAAATATGTTAAGCTCTTATTATGAATGACCTAAGCTCTCGTATTCAGCTTGATATTACATGGAAAAAGAGTGAACGAGAGATAGTTTAAAAAATAAACAACATAGAAAAAAAGATAGAATTTTGAACCAACCCACATAGCCCCTTAAAAATCGTAGATTCGTGTACTTGAAGACTTGCTGACCAAGAATATGTTATTAGTTATCTAAATAGTCCCTTAACTAATCAAATAATGATAAAACCATACATAGAGATCAGAGATACTGTCAGGTCAAGTCATATCTGCTTAGATTGGATCGCATATTTTTGGGGAAAAAAGGTAGGTGACAGATATGCTAGGATGGTACAGTGAATCCGATTGGGTGGCATTTGAAGTGAGACGAAATATTATTGGCTGCCCTTTGAATAAACATAAATAGCCTTGTAACGTAGAAAGGTTTGAATGATATTTTTTGAAAGACTGTTTACCCTTGTAAAATTAAGAGTGATTGGCCAACTGAATCGATATTGTCAGAATAAGCGTTAGGGGGGACGCCATTTCTAGAAAAATTTTCACCAGTGATAGATGAGATCAGGCTGTGTTTTAAAATACCATTTCTGGGCAGCCTGGACAACAAAACAGATCGAAACTGTGTCAGTCATCGTCTCTGTGTATTTCATTGAACAAATTGTGGTAAGGTTGACATTTATTAATCTGTATTATATATATAAATTGAATGTGAAATAATAATATATGTCTGGACATGAGTGGGTCTATAGCAAACATGAGGCAAAGCCTAAAGATTGATCCACCATGTGATAGACTGTCAGAGAGGTGTAAAACTACAAGAATATGTATGATTGTCATAAAGGAGCATAACACCTATCCTATTATATGGAAGAGATTACAGCTGGAATTGCAGTGGCGTTGTAACTAGTAGGGAAAGGAATACTGGTGTACATTGTCACATCAAAAGAAAATGGTGGTATAGGTTTGTGTAAGGATATGACCCTATTTGTTTGTTTGTAATGTACATGTCCTTAACTGTGGACTATTAGTGTATGCTAGATATTAAGAAGGATGCATACCTTCACATTTCAGAAGGTCCTGGGTACTGACGTTAATGTGGTACCAAACGCTTGAAAACTGATTGATTCAGGACTCTGCCTGTTTACTGCGAGCCCATGCTAGTGGCCATTGCCTATCAAACAGGGAACAGATTGTCAAGCGAGCAGAGGAAAGGTTCAACCTATATTCTACTGCCAAGATAAGTTCTCGTTCGGCACCTGAGAGCTCAACTACAGAACTTTAAAAGAAGAAATATAAAAAGTGACAGTGAATAAAACTGGGACAAATATTTAATAGTTCCACAAGTGACAAATAGAAACAAACAGTACTAAAAGGGTATGATTTCAAACAACAACCTAGTGGTACTACCAGTATTATCTTAAAGTAGGAGAACACTACAGACGTATATTAGAAAAATATTTTTAAGTATGGACAGAGGATCTATTGTGCTATTTGACTGATGTAATTGATTATTTTGATTTCACTTTTAAATTGTCAATCCTGATTCCAAATAAATTAGAATCAGGATAATAAAATTGTAAAAATCATATTTATACAAATTCAACCACAGTCTTAAATAAGATAGCCTTATAGAGTGTCGTTTGTATGTTATTGTGGTAGTACTGTGTGCTGTTGTGAATAATAAACTATTTGTTTGTATGTATGTGGATTATTGTACATTACACTCTACATTCATAACCCTAGACACTAAACGAAGTCATTTAATATAATAATAAATACATTTTGAATGAGATAAAAGGGGTGGTAGCGGAAAGGTACCCTGAAAAGTTCACAATACTATTGGGTAAATTCAGGGACCTTCATAGCTAATCTCATTTAATACAAATATCATACATAACAACAATTCATAACATCAAATCCACCACACACTCACCATTACATTTTACATTACCCTAGACATCAAGCCATATAAACAAACAGACACCAGAATATAAAATAGACTCAAAATATATCGCAGATTGAGATCGTAGGGTGGTAGCAGTCAGGTACCTGAGAACATCATCTTCAACTATTAGACTCAGGAACTTGCATAGCTGACCTCAATCTGTAGACAAGTAATATTTATCTCTTTTAACATCAAAACCCACCACACATTCAAATTAAATTGAGAATGATAGCAGAATTGTGTCTGTAGGTTTGGAAAAGCTTTTAAAGAAATATTTTGAGGAAATGGGACACAGGCCTGGAATGTAAGAAAGAAGGACAGAAATTGTTTTAATGTATGTATCAAGGTATTACTTAGTATTTTATACTAGACCAAATCATTGTATGGAGGCGGATCATGGACAGATGGATCTAACTAAGGTTTTAAAAGGAAAGTGTAGTCACGGTGAACTGGATGTGTTAGTGCTGGTATATATTGTCCTGTGCATTTGCTAGCACATTATCTGACACTGTCTATCGTCCCCATCTTGTGTAATAATGGAATAGTGATGGACCATAAAGGGGTTACGTTTATTTTTGTTTCAGGTTCTATCCTGACAACTACAAAACAAAAACTTTATAGAGTCATCCACCTCTGCTGGACTCTGTGGTGCAAATGCCCATGTAGTTAACAGGGCCAGATACCCAGCTTCCACCGCCTGGAGAAATTCAAAATACGTGTTCGTCTATGGCAGGAGAGTGATAGATCTCTAAATACAAGATAAGTGGCAAAACAAAGCCACTGATCAGCGTATCCAGATTATACCCCTATATTAAAAGACAAGATGCAAATAAACATACAGTGAATAATGAAAAGTGTGGACATAAATTTACCCATTACTATCTTCACAGTCAAGAAATAGTGACAAAACTCATTATATCATATCAATGTTCTTTAAAAGGAGATAATTAATCCAGTTGATAATCTTCAACAAGTGAATGACTTTTTAAGATTGTTAATTATTTTCAATGTTTATTGATTTATTGTTGTAAATAAATTTGATTTCATTTCAAACTTTCCAGACCGAAAAGAGAAACGGTATAGGCTAAATAAATTGTAAATATTTACCAACAGACTTACTTACTTATTAAAGTTGAGTTCATGTTCTTGTTGGAAATAATTTTGTTAATATCCCCTAGCAGAGTCAACAATAATAATAATAATACAATAATCAAGGGAGGATCTTGAGAGGGAGCCCATAGGGATCCAGGATAATACACTAACATCATACCTGGAAACTTATACAGCTTGACCCTACCTTTGATATCCATACACCCTTACTGTTTTCAGAGAAGGGGGTATTACTTATAAGACCAGACTCTTATCTGGCACTATCCTGGTATCACCTGATACAACTTTGTGTCCAGGATATATTATATTTTAATAACATCTCAACCCTCTCGCGACATAGATGAACTAGTTTAAAATATAATTTCACATAATTTCTTCAGCGAACAGGTCGAGGGATGAGACGTTACACAAATTATTCCGATAAAATCAAAATAGATATGAAGCACGCATTAACATAATTCTTTGCATTGAAGGCAACATAACACATCACAAATCGTTGACTGCAGTGTATCTAGACATGGTGCGGTTGTCATAACCGACAAAACATAGACTAGTGTTCATTATTGTTCTGCAAATACTAGCACTTTAAAATGTCCAGGCAGTGTTAATATAAAATCTGTGCTAATCTTTAACTGCTTAATAATACTAAGCTTACTGTTCGGTTCAAAGATACTGTCCTGATATCTTAATCTTGATTTGGCATCACACGCCAACTTACAATAGCCATACTGTTCTCATTAAAATTATACATTAACTTTGCCATTGGTATCTCACGAATACCACGAATAGATCTGCGTTTCATCAATTATCATATTTATGGACTCACATGTCCTTGCCTAATTATTATCTTCTTCAAAGAAGTGTCAACCGACACACATAATCATTAACACTGCGAAACCACGACCGCTGGGCACTATGGCCAATAAGTAAACTATTTTTATACTTAGATTAGTGGCCACGCCTTTTATATTAAAACATTTTCATAAGGCACGAAGGCCATACGCAGATTAACTCTACACATAGATTAGTGGCCACGCCACACATTTATTAGAACACTACCATTAGGCACGAAGGTCACAAGTCGACTATTCACATAGGTTAGTGGCTATGCCATACATTCCAACACTGCCGTTGGGCTCAAAGGCCACACGTGTAATGAAGTCTGAATCATATCTCGGCATCATTCAAAATTTATCTCAGCGCAAACCCCGTGGATGTAACTGACTAATGAAACGCCAACTTGGTACACGTAGTGTCGGAGGATACGCTAGGTTATTCAACATGGAAACAACGAAAGTGTAGATGTTGATAATATTTCAGAAGGCAGTGTGCAAATAATCACGGAGTACCTAGTTAAATAAGGACCCAGTTCGATAATAGGAATCATTAGCCTTAGGTAGCTAGTATTAGATTCACTGGATGTGTTGTAGAGCCGAAGTTATTATGAATAGAAGACAGTGGAGCATGAACCATGTTGTGTTTTTCCCTGTTTCGGCTGCTTCAGTGAATAGTCGGATAACCTATTGGATATAGTGGATATCCATAGTGATAGAGCTCATTCATGTGAGTAATATAAGCCTCCAATGGAGGAAATCGGTGTAGAAATAAGGATTCCATAATTATTTTAGATTTGTCATCTAAGCACACCTTGCCCTATGTAGCGTGAGGTTTTTATTGGCTCTAGGATCAGTATAGTACTGACAATACAGAAGTAGAATTTCTGCAGAATATGGTGAAGTCCCAGTGTCTGAGAGAACAACTGGTATCACAAATTAGTTACGGCTGTGAATGATCTGATCTCGAAAAATTAGTAGAGAGGAGACAGTCATAAATTGCCACCCCCGTTGTGTAACTAACTGTGATATTAAAACAAGGAAACAGATTTTACTTAGCAATTATAAAATTGACAAGTCATTCAAATACAATTTCCTTATTATTTATTTAGTATATACACTATCTACTCTTGTGCTGAAGGGTGGAAGTTGAAAAATGGAATGCAATGGATTTGTAAGTTTACATATGATTTACACACACACACACATATATATATATATATATATATATATATATATATATATATATATATATATATATATATATATATATATATATATATATATATATATATATATTACAACAAGTTTTCCAATTATAGGAAACAAATTTATATCAGCTGTGCTGTTAATTAAGTATATAAAATTTATCAGCTATGCTGTTATTCTTGTCTCTTGCTACGCTAACTCAGTTTTTCATCCTTGACAGTAAAATGCTCACAATTGCCGACGGAACTGGTACTAATGTGTACTCATCTCTTGAAACAGTTCTGTCCTTAATTTCTTGCACACAACACCCTCTGATGATCGTTTCGTTAGCCCACCCAAGACTGAGGGGGACTAAGGAGGTAGCTCCTGTGCAATCACTGTGCTCCTGCGAAGTTCCAAGCAGCTGGATTGACTGGACATTGTGATGATGTCACCATGATACAACGTTAAAATATCTCCAAAATTAACGATGAAATGTAGGGTTAAAAATAATGCGTAAGATACTAGGAGACATGATCGCCCATGCCAGCCTTTCCCACCGCCATTTAAAACTAACAAGTTAGAAGTGCAGACGAAACGTTTACCCTTTGTAGACGGGAGAGAACGGAGGACACAAAAAAGGAAAAATATGTCTGAACACGTGTTTGAAGTTCGAACGGCAAAAAGACGCAAGTGGGGGTGAAAGGAAAAAAATTCACGTCCCGAGTTGACATAAAGTAAGGAAATGGACAAGAAACGGACATTAGCTCTTGATCGAGACAGTCATTTCTTGGGCGTGTTTCGATACTTGGTCTTTATTTGAATGCCGCGGCAAAACACATGAGGGATGGTTCTCGAACAAATTTCAAAAATTAAACTTGAGAAAAAATATGTTTTTTCTTAATACTAGAGTTATGAAAACAAAACCTAGCTAGTTTGATAGCCCATCTTGAGCAGAGAAATAATATGCTTTCATTTATACAGACGGATAGATAATAAGGACGATATTGACAAAAGACTGTATTGTTCATATCATACAAGCGAATGCACTGTTAACCCAATGTCACTAAAAGTTACCAAAATCTTGGCCTTGAGTCTGCAAACGTAAAAATCGAGCTGTAATTAAAGAGAGGGAATGTGGTGGAGAATTGTAGCTAAAAATAACTTAGACAGCAGATTCGTGTAGGAAATACATGTAAAACCAAGTGTGTTTTTATGAAAAAACAAGTAGAGACAGACGGACTAACAGACCGTAATACATACTTGACTGAGAATTGACTGAAGTGACTTTTGGTTGAAGATTTGAAAGCAAGGGGGAAGTCGGCGATTGGTCAACGCATTTTATAGTAGCGGGATAGAGAGGTGAAAGTTTGCCATTCGACATAAGTCTGTTCAGAGACGCAGTTTGAATCCATGATGGTGTTGATTCCCTAAGAATATAACTATATAGTGGGACGCCATCATACAGCCAGCAGCTCAGCTGAGTTTTGCTAGTAAATTTAACTGTGTTCTCAATTCTGAATTCTGAACTGTGAGTTTCTATTTGGCACCAAAGCGGTGTCAAATGCTGTAGTAATATATAAAAGTGTAGACCAGAGCAGTCTATCATTGTGTCAGAGCAGCCGTATATTGCCCCCAGCACAGAGAGGTGGGGGCCACAAGACTTTTGTACAGGATCGACGCAGGCGAGATAAGTTATATCTGGCCTGCTGGACTTTCACCAACGACATTTTCAACTAAATTATCCCTAATTTACCAGTAAATAAAGCCATGACATTGGGGAAATTAAACTATATATATTTATTCCTAAAGTCAACGGACATTGTTTGGCAGTCATAGACTGGGAGTGATTACACCATCCCAACAGCATATCTAGTTATAAGTTCTCCTGTGACTATCTTAATATAATTACTATTAACCAGTCATTTGAAATAATTAATTACACATTTTCCATTTTATTATGTCATATGATTTTGCATTCCATTTATGACTCCATAATATTTCTTATGTTCTGACCAACTAAACATTTGGTTCAGAACAAAATAAATTTATCAAAAGATTTAACTGTAAAAAACTAAAATAGCCTGAGTTAGTTCAGTGTGTTATAAATTTTATTAATATTATTATCCTTCTTAAATCTCTCTCTGTGTGTGTGTGTGTGTGTGTGTGTGTGTGTGTGTGTGTGTGTGTGTGTGTGTGTGTGTGTGTAAATTACCACTACACATTACATATCAGTACCCTAGATTTTTAACGTAGCCACATTCATTAGTAAAAAAAAAAAAAAAAAAGATATGTGTGAGGTCGTTAGTGGTAGTAAGAAGGGCCTTCTGTAATTCACATCTACATTTATCTCAGGAGCCTTCACAGCTGACCTCATACATCACACTAGGTAACATCAACCATACAATACCATCAAAATCCACTACATATATTGGGGTCTTGTCCAGGGATAATTAGCTTATCAGTAATATTAGGATCTCCTGGTGGGAGAATTGAAATTAGGGGAACAAATTGTAAAAATTAAAAGTGCACCTTAAAATTGAAAGTGAAAATAAAAGTTGGTGAATCTTCACAGCCAGTGGTAATTAATTAGTTAACTGGCTAACTAGAATTACCTTAGTCTATAGTAATTGGAATTACTTTAGTTATTTATTGGTTAGATTTTTACCCTGATCATTGTTAATTTGTGTGATGGCTGAGCTAGCAAAGTTCAGATCAGCTGCTGTGCTAACGGCGAAGGATATGGGAATGGATGGTCAGGTTTTAATTCAGTATGTAACTGCTGAATGTGACAAGTATATTGAACGGGAAGAAAGAAGATTAGAAAAAGAGGCCGAAAGAAAATTAGAATCTGAAAGGTTGGCTGAAGAGAAGAGGTTACAAATTGAGGCTGAGACTAAGAGGTTACAAATTGAGGCTGACAAAGAGGCTAAAGCATTAGAGGCAGAAGAAAAACGACAGCAAAGGGAAGCAGAAGATAAGAGAAGGGAAGCAGAAGATAAAAAGGCCGAAAGGAAGGCAGAAAATAGAAGGTTGCAAAGGGAGCACGAATTACGACTAAGGGAGCTGGAATTACAAGGCCAGGCTCCTGAAAATGGTGCCAGCCCTTTTGCCTCAGATGCTGCAGCTAGTCAGGGTGCCTCAAACTCAGCTATGGGGTTTCATTTAGACCATTTTGTTGAAAAAGACGATGACATCGAGGGGTACCTCAGTCGTTTTGAATTATTAGCTACTACATATGGGTTAGAGAGAGAGAGGTGGAGTTTAAAGTTATCACAGGGACTGAGAGGTACTTCTTATGAAGTCTTCGCAAAAATGAACAGAGAAGACCAAGACAATTATGACATGTTAAAGCAGGCTTTGTTATTGAGGTACGAAAAAATGGTGAATTTTATCGTAAGAAATTTAGAAATGCCAAACTGTTGTCTGGGGAGACATACCACCAATTCTCTGCCAGACTGGAAACCTATTTGGAGAAATGGACTGCTCTGGGGAAGACCCAAGATCTTAAAGAGATGATCATGATAGAGCAATTGAGAGAGTCCATGGCTCCAGACATGAGAAAATTTCTCATGGAACAAGGTGCAGAGAAGTTGGGGGAGATTTTAAATGTCGCTGAGAGGTATCAGGCAGCCCAGGCAGAGGTAAGTGGCAATAAAAAGAAGCACATAGAAACTTTTAAAGCTCCACAGCCATTTAATAAATTTGAAAATAGAGAACAGGGTAATAAGGGCAGGACAAACTTTGAACGGCCAAGAAATGACTATCGAGACAGAAACTCACAGTTCAATGACCAAAAATACAATGAAAGAAAACTGTTTAACCAAGGAAAAAGATGGTGCAAATGGTGCAAGAAAGATAACCATAACACCGAATTTTGTAGAAGGAAACCTTCAAACATTGCTGCAATGAAGTCGGGGACTCAAAGATTAAAGGTTAATCCAAATGGACAGCAGGAACCTTATCACCCCCCAGTTTGTGAGGATGTTATTTGTAATGGGGTTACCATAAGGTGCCTTTATGATACAGGTTTGGATTATGATTCAGTTGTGAAGTCTAGCCTAGTGGACCCAAGTCAGTATACCACAGAAACAGTGGAAATACAAGGGGCGACCAAGGACATACCACTCATGACACTTCCCATCGCAAGGATAACGGTGAAAACTCGCTATGTGGAAGGAGAAATCAGAGCAGCAGTGATAGATGAACCAATCTACCCTCTGATATTGGGGTGTAGATAAGTCTTTTTGGGGAATCCCGAGAGACCTGTGATCATGGCGACAGTGCAGACCAGGTCACAGAAAAAGGAGGAAGAAGGTGAACCTATAAATGCTCATCAAGAAGAGATGAGGAAGGCGCAGGCTGAGGATAGGACACTCAAGCCATGTTTTAAAAAATTGCCCAAATGCCACACACCTCCAAGCAAAGGAGAATATTTTATGAAGAACAAACTATTATACAGGAAGGCCGGAACTGGAACAAATGGTCACAACCAGCTGGTTCTTCCCACTTCATATAGGGATAAAGTGATGGAACTCGGGCATGCGATTCCCTTCAGTGGTCACATGGGGATCAGCGCCACAGGACAGCGTATAGCTTGTCATTACTTCTGGCCAGGGATAACGGAGGATATAAAAAGATATGTCAAATCCTGTCCAGAATGTCAAAGGGTAGCTCCAAAGCACTGGACTGCTCCTGCAACTCTAGGGGAAATGCCCATAGTGGGAACACCTTTTGAGAGGGTTGCAGTGGATATTGTGGGACCTCTCACTCGAACCAAGAGGAGGAACAGTTACATCCTTACTCTGGTGGGCACTTGTTCTATGTGGGGAGAGGCGGTAGCCCTACCATCAATTGATTCAAAACATGTAGCAGAGGCACTACTTACAATATTCACAAGATTAGGATTCCCGCATCAAATCTTGACTGATAATGGCTCTCAGTTCAAGGGGAAACTAACGGAAGAAGTTTTTAAGCTATTTCAAGCCAGACACTTTCATTGTAGTCCGTACCATCCGCAAGGGAACGGCCAGGTGGAGAGGTTTAATGGGACTCTCATTTCTATCCTGAGGAAGCTGGCACACGAAAAACCGGATCTGTGGGATCAATTCCTACCCGCCGCATTGTTTGCGTATCGGGAGGTACCACATAGTTCAACCGGGATGGCTCCCGCAACTCTGCTATTTGGGAGGCCAATAAAAGGTCCATTAGAATCACTGTTAAGGACCTGGACAGATGAGAAGGCAGAAGAGACTGTTACCTCATCTTATCAATACGTGAACGAACTGACCACTCGTCTGAAAGCTGGATGGAAACTGGCAAATGATAATTTGAGACAAGCCAGGAAGAAACATGCAGCATATTTTAATAGGAAGGCAAAGGACAGAGAACTAGCTGTGGGAGAGAAGGTGCTTCTTCTACTACCCGGCAGCCAGAATAAATTACAAATTGGATGGCAAGGTCCATATACGGTTCTAGAGAAGGTGTCTAGAACAAACTATAAAATTGACAAAAAGGGGAAGGAGAAAGTTTATCATGTAAACCTTTTAAAGAAGTATCTGGACAGACCACTCCAGGAAAGCACCCCCTTACTGACCTTGGCTATCGCAACTCAAATGCAAAAGGAACCACTCACCTCGCATGAATACCCATTACATCCTTGTGAAACAGCGGCACAAGTAAAAGTCAGTAAGCACCTGACTAAAAATCAGAGGGAGAGAGTTCAACAGGTTCTGGAGGAACATACAGATGTATTAACAGATAAACCAGGGCATACAAATTTGCTACAGTATGACATGAAACTGGTAGACTCAAACCCAATCTGTATGAGAGCCTATTCTATTCCGTTCGCGAAGGAGAAGGCATTGAAGGAAGAAATAGAGTATTTGTTGAAGGAGGGGATTATTTCACACAGTGAATCATCTTTTAGCTCCAGTGTCGTTTTGTTGAGAAAACCGTCTGGGGAACACAGACTGTGCATAGATTACAGGAAACTGAATGCTGTCACAGAAGGACAAGTGGATCCATTACCAGACACAAAACAGTTATTTGCCAGGTTAAACAAGGCAAAATACTTTTCAAAGGTGGATCTTAGTAAAGGCTATTACCAGATTCCAGTGAAGCCTGAAGTGATACCTTATTTAGCGTTTAGCACATCGGAAGGACATTATGAATTCAACATGCTACCATTCGGATTGAAAAATGCTCCGAGTGTATTTTCAAGGATGATGCGCAAATTGTTGGATCCCCTGAATAACCCATGTATCACGAATTTCATGGATGATATTCTCGTCGCCACAGAGACATTTGAAGAACACATTGACGCTCTAAAAATGTTATTTGATAGGCTTAGGGAGGCGAACTTAACTGCTAGGCCAACAAAATGTTGTATTGGATGCAAAGAGTTGGATTCTTGGGACACACTGTATATCAGGGTAACATGACCCCTGATCCTAAGAACTTGGAAAAACTGCAGAGAGCACCTAGACCACAAACAAAAAAGGACGTGCGATCATTCGTGTCGTTATGCGGATTCTATCAAAAATATATCAACAATTTTAACTCTATTGGTGCTCCTCTGACTGATCTGACTCGCAAGGGACTTCCAGATAAAATTATTTGGACTGCGCAATGTGAATTAGCTTTCCAAGAATTAAAGGAAAAACTCACTAGCAAGCCTATTCTCAAATTGCCTGATTTGACACAGGACTTTGTGGTGAGAACAGATGCAAGTAATGTAGGCCTCGGGGCTCGGGTCTTGTTGCAGAGGGTCATCTTCACCAGATGGGGAAACTGAACCAGTCG